>PVKB01002127.1:145353-317398 GCA_004027205.1 Ctenodactylus gundi
AAAAAAAAAAAAAAAAAAAAAAAAAAAAAAAAAAAAAAAAAAAAAAAAAAAAAAAAAAAAAAAAAAAAAAAAAAAAAAAAAAAAAAAAAAAAAAAAAAGGATTAATGCAAAAGGGATCTTCTAGCATTCAGAGGAAGTTTCATAGTACCATACCTTATATTCCTTCTTCCATGCTTCAAAGAGGTCCATTGAAGCACTTCCTTCATCTATGAATTCAGAATCAAATCGATGGGATCTTGCAAATGACAATATTGCTTTTAAAGATCGCTCTGTTTCACTTATTGCCCACAGACCCCGGGTGGTGGTAGGTACTCGATCGTCCACTAGACCTTCTTCATCTTCTATCATCTCTTCAAATATTGCTGTCTGGCCTTTGACTCTGAAAACATACCACAAAATGTATTTTTTTCAGGGTTTGACAGAAATGTGGAATAACCAAAAATACCTCTAAATTTCAGGCAGTACATCTCACTTTGAGCATTAAAACATAAACCACTGTCATCATCCACCGTGCCAAAACAAAACAAAACAAAACAAAAAACCACAATATGATCTAAAAGAATACCAACTCTAATCCCTTCAGTTGAGGTAATTAGAAGTCTTTTGTTAATTTTCAAATACAACAAAGAGAGGAAACTTTGCTAATGCCATGGCTAAATGCACTTACTATTTTAATCCCAAATGCCAAAATGAAGACTCCTGAAGGAGTATTAATAATGACAGCTATCATTTTTTAAATAGTATAGTTACTGGTTAAGAACTTTACTAAAATTTCTATGTATTTTCTTTAATATTCATAAAAGTCAAGAAAGTTATTCCATAAGAGGATACTGAGAGTTAGAAAAATAGTTTGCTCATAACAGCAGTCAAGGTTTGAATTCAGATATATCTCTCTAGACCCTGAAATCTTACCACTTGTCTCAAACGACCACTTATGTAGATATTCTTACATGACATGAACGTGTAGAAGAAACTTAATAGGTAAAACTGATCATGTTGATAGGCAGGAGTTTAAGAAAGAAAAACGGCAGGGTAAGGGTATCAGGCAAATTCTTCCCCTCCAAAGGCTGCTTTTCTAGTAGAGGTCGTGTTTTTCAGTTTCCCAAGACCAAGTGGTTAATAAGTTCCAGTTTCCTGCATCTTCACTTCCCCCTCACACACTGATATTAGTGGGATCCTTTCAGATGCCCACTAAGCCAAAGAAAGGTTATCACCAAAAATCATCCGGTATCCTTCTTCTCCTTTTGCCTCAGGGGTGTAAGAGGAAGAGCCCCAAGCCTCTGTTGATGGGGACCAGTTCCGGATCCACTTTGGGACTCTTCTCCTGGAGCTATCTTTCACTAAGAAATCCTACTTTCTTTCTTTGCCAAAATCAGACTCTAGACATTTTATTCTCAACTGCATGAGGGTCCACAGACCCATCAGCTCCCTCAGCTTTCCCTTTCCCTCAGTAATGCCAAGTTTACTGAGCTGATTTAATAAAGAATAAACATAACAAAGATTATAGTGAGAAATACAGTCTCTCAAACACCACGTCTTAAATAATGTTTCATTTTCCTGATAAGTAATAATCAAAAAGAGAACTTACGTGTTAGAAAACAGCTTCGATTCATACTCAGTGAACAATTCATCAGCTTTACAAAAGACACAGCTGAAAAGGAGATCAGAGAAAGATTCAAACATTCAGCAAACCAGTTAACTTCTAAAAGACATACAGTATATTGTACATTTTTTTCTTTATAACAGATATGTCATTTTAAAAATTGTATCAGTTTCAGTATATAGTCCTTCAGTAGATTCATTTTTAACAATACATTTCTTTTTATTTCTGTTTAAATTATGATAAATGCTTTGTTTTTAGAAGCTGTTACTCCTCTCAGATGCAATGTGTTTTAATGGAATCTTGTCCTTGTATGGGTTCTTCAGTTACTTACCAGTTGAGAGGAAGTCTGATTGGTCGCAGGTGGCAGACTGTGGCAGATTCAATAACGTTACGAGATGGAGGTTTCTCAAGGTTTTTGACAGCATCTCTTACTAGTTTCTGGAATTTATTTAACTCTTCCATTTGTGTTGTAAGTAAGAACTGAAGACCTCTGCAGTCATGAAACCTGATTCCCATGACCAGCACAACACACAACACAAAGAAAAGATTGGCATATCAATTTCTTCATATTCAGAAAATGTCTGTCAAGCAAAATGCTAAAAAGAATTGTCAGTGACTTCCTGTCAAGCTAGTAACAGCTGTACAATGTCTCCTCATGGATCCACTTAAAGAGTTGAGAATTTAGTCAAAAAACGCCTATTCATTTGATATTTTACCTTCTGCTTCTGGCTCATTTTCACTAAGCATGATGGTCTCAAGTTTCCTCCATTTGCTTACAAAAGCCTCCAAGCTGCTGGACTTTATAACTGCATAGTATTCCACTGTGTATAAATACCACAGTTTGTGTATCCATTGGTCTGTTGATGGGTATTTTGGTGTCTTCCATATTTTCGCTATTGTTGTGCTGCTATGAACATGGGTATAGCTGTAACTCTGTTATGTTTTGTTCTGACCTACTTTGGGAATATTCCCAGGAGAGGTATCGCTGGATTGACTATCTCATGGAACTTAAAATGAAAAACAGAGGGAACTAGGGGGGTGGGATTTGGAGGGATGGGGGGGGGTGTTGATAGGGGGATGGTTGAAAGGACAGTGGGGAAGTTCTTGTTACCTTGATATGTATGTGCACAAAATGTTCAACTTCAATGTAAACCTTTAATTTTGCACTTATACATATCAGGAAAATAGGGATAAAAGAAAACAAAAGAAAACAAAAAAACCCGCTTGTTCAATGTAGCTAGGACTGGGAGGAGCATCCCAACAAATGAAAACAGGCCAGGGGAAGAACAGAAATCCTGAAGGAACATTGGAACATGTGAATGCCTAACGTCAAAGACAAAGTATACTACAGATTTTTGCTCAGAGTTGGCTTTGGTTGGATGTAAAGAAGAAAATACTTCTAAAAGATTTTTTAAAGCTCTAAGAGAATATTTTAAAATGGAAATATATGGAATAGAGCCATTCTTTTGGACTTATATCTAATATTTTTGTTTTAAATGCACTGCTCACAAAACATAAAACTCAAGGGCTCGTGTCCACCATATATTCTGATATTTAACTTTACCTCCTAATGACAAATGATTTGGGGCTATTACTCAGTTATTCTACTATGCACTATTTTCTTACTTCTCTGACATAGAAAGCTTGTCGGTTTGTTGTTTATAGTTGCTGGTTATTTCATTTCTCACTCGCTGAACAAGTTCTTCATCCATAGAAAATTCCATTGCTCTGTGGATTAAGTTAAGCCACCAAGGAGAATTAGAATGAATCTGTAATAAAGACAATTGTCGATTAATTAATATTTTTTAAAGTACATCATATGTTTTCATTACTGGAAAGGTACAAAAATCTGTAGGAAGCAGTAAATGCTGTTGTCATAAAGATTGTAACGCAGTGAAGATAAATATACATAACCTATATATATATTCACTGATTTTCTCTTGCATATATGATTCAAGAGAAGAATTATTTCTTGACTGTCTTGGATAAATGAGAATTTATTCCAACATACCTGTATAGTAAAACTGTGCTAAAATAAAAGAATACCAGACTAAAAATTCAGTGCTGTATGAGAAAAGATCACAGGAGTCTTTCACAGCATAATAAACTCTTACTTCTAATCTTTAAATAATAAAACTGAATTCTAACAAATGAATAATTTACGATAACTAACAAAATTATATCGCTAAATAATGAATGATTAATCAATTAGGAGGATTAATATGTGGAGCTATTGGTTGCAATTTTTTAAAGTAAAAGATTGTATTTATATAAGCTCTTCATCAGTTTCCGATGTCATAAAGGAGAAACTGCAGGAAAGACAAATAACTCAGTCCTATAAGAAAAATATTTGCTTCTAATGTTCTAGCATCCTAACAGATTTTGAAAATATGTATACCTAAGATCAAAAGGTTATAAATGTTTTCGCATTTTTCAAAAGAAATTGTTATAAACCTAAGGTAAAAGAAACCACTGAACTTAAGAGAAATAAAAACAAAACCTCAAAATAGTTTATTTATCTATGCATTTATCCATTCAACCAAAAAATATTGTTATCTGTAAATAAACTTACATTTTACGACAGGTAAAGTACCATGTGCTAAGAATTCATTTAACCAACAAACACTGTCAACTAAAATAAACCTGTATCACATGACAGTACCATCACCCTCCATACTTGGTGCTGATTTCCCGTTGAATTAGAAAGTCCAGTTTCTCCCCAAACAGAAGTCCACAGTGCTACCTGGCAGTGCACCCAGGTGACAAGGGCTCAAGAGCTCAGTCAGGAGACATACCTTTCTTTGGAGCTCGCGGATCGTGTGCTGCACCGGCTGCAGAGCTTGCTGAGCTTCGGCTACCTCAGTATTGCACTTGCTCATGTAGTGCTCTCGCAACTGTTTGGCCTGTGTGCAGACAGAAAATAAACACCAACTTTTATTCTGGGTCCAGGAAATAACTTCATAGGGTGTTTCAAGAGCAGTACTGTGATTTTATACATCTAAAGTTACTAACCTTGGCTTATAAACATAAAACTCTACCATATATAGGAAACATAAAAGTAACATGAAAAATTACTAAGATATACACCAAAGAGAACAAAATTGAGCTGCCTAGGTTATAATACTTAGGAAACACTAAAGAGTTTATCTCCAAATATCTATTTGTTTTTAGTTAGAAAAAATAAGAATAAAACATTAACATTTTAAGATATGAGGTAACAGACATCTATTTATCTGATTAGCTAGTACAGCTTCTAAAAATTATTGTAATTTAAAAATAACAGCTAGAAATATACAGTAACAGAGGTGTTACAGACTGAACTGTATTCCCTCATAGTTCAAATCTGAATTCCCAATACGACTCTAGGGTCTGTATGGAAATAACTTAGGTTAAAAAAGGGAAGATATAAAAATAGGGGCTTAATCCAATAGGACATATGGTGTCTGATAAGAAGAGATACTGGGCATGTATGTGCACAGAGGACAAGCCACATAAAGACACAGTGAGAACAGCCTCTGAATAAAAGAAACATGCCAACACTCTGAACTTAGACCCTCCAAAATTGTGAGAAATAAATTTATGGTGCCTAGGCTCCCCATTTCATGATATTATACTATGGCTGTGCTGTGGTCGTGCCAGTCCAGTTCACCTTTTCAAGATAATAATGATCTAAAATTACAAGCAATCCAAATGTTGTATTCTTATAAATAAGTCTTAATTTTATAAACTCCAAATCAGTAAACATAAAAATTCTTCACTTTCATTAAAATGAAATATTCAATTGGTTTTAGAAACTATTCTATGAACCATGAGGGGAGTAAAAGGCTATCATATGCATGGGACAGTGGAAGAAAAACTAGAAAGACTACTGAGCTGGAAACCCCGATGCTTCTGCTCAGTAGAGATTTAACCACCTGAAACTGCCAATACTTGATCATCTTTTACTCACAAAAACATAACAATTTCATATGGCTGAACAAAAATAGATGCATCTCTTTGGATTATTTCACTCTTCTGAGCTTCAGTTACATCACTTGTAAAAAGGAGGTCTTAAAGCATGTAGATCTTAGCCAGCTTAGAATACTACGCCTTCATACTCTCTAAGATTAGGCAAATTAATAATGTGGTTTTCTTGGAAATACAGTTATATAATATCAACGTTTGACTTCATAATGCCACGTTACTTTTCCTGTCACAAGCTTACAATTCATTTTCATTACAGTACTTCAGCTATAATTATTTGGTCACTACAGCGGCTTACTAACACACTAGCTTATTTCCCACTGACAGTTTTCTATCACTGAAGGCATGAGACTAACAGTGATAATCATAGGAACTAATGAGATGTCTGCATTGGGAAGGAGATTTTACTCCAAAGACTCTCAACACTTGAAAACTTTTAACACTTAAAGTATCTTATGCTGGCACTAGGTATCGAAAACAGTGCTTAAAAAAAAAAAAGCAGAGCAAAATAAAAAATAAACCCTGAAAATATAGCTTATTGATTGGGGAAAATATCTGCTAACCATACATCTGATAAGGGGTTAGTAGCTAAAATATAAGGAATTCAAGCAACTCACTAGCAGGAAAGGAAAAAAAAAATTAAGAAGCAGCCAGCTACCTGAAAAGACATTTCTTAAAAGGAGATATATAAATAGTCAAGAGGTTTATGAAAGAGTATTCAGTATCATTAATTATCAGGAAAATATTAACAAACTCCACAAGATGTTACTTCATAGCTATTGTGATGACTGTCATCAATAAGACAAGAGATAATAAATGTTGGCAAGAATACAGAAAGCAAAGATTC
The DNA here is from genome assembly GCA_004027205.1 of Ctenodactylus gundi. Taxonomy (NCBI): domain Eukaryota; kingdom Metazoa; phylum Chordata; class Mammalia; order Rodentia; family Ctenodactylidae; genus Ctenodactylus; species Ctenodactylus gundi. Next base: position 151,767 of record PVKB01002127.1, read on the forward strand.
CACACATATTGTTGGCTATCATAACTTACTATAGCCACAAACCTTACTAAATAAATTATACACAAATTATACCACATTACCTACTAATTTGACTTGTGAGTATATATCCAAAGGAAAAGAAATCAGTATGTCAAAGAAACATCTGCATGCTTATATTGATCACAGCAGTATTCACAATAGTTGAAACATGGAACCAAACTAAGTACTCATCAACTAATGAATGAATAATGAAAACTGGTATATATACACACTCACACTCACATATACATAGAGTGGAGTATTCCTCAGCCTTCGAAAAGAAGAGCTTATGTTATTCACAACAACACAGAAGAATCTAAAGGACACTGTAGTAACAAACTAGGCAAAGATAAATGCTAAATGAGCTCATTCTTTTATGTGGAAACAAAAAACCATCAAATGCACTGAAGCAAAAAGCAGGATGTATAGCATTAAAGAAACGCTGTCAGTGAAAGAATACAATAATTTCAGTCACACAAAAGAAATAAATTGAGATCTACTATACAACATAATGACTATATTAACACTACACTGCTCATGTGAATTCTGCTAAGAGTAGATGTTAAACGTTCTCACTACAAAAAACAATAAGGATAGGTTGTTTAGTTGATTTAGCCATTCCACAATGTGTGTATACATCAAAATATTTTATATACCATAAATACATATAATTTTGTCAATTAAAATGAGTTTTTTAAACAACAATGCAATCAAAGGGTTAGGGATCTTTATAAAAACTCATTTTTAAAATTTCAAATAAGCCCTTGTTCCATTTATGGGTTCAATCCATTTGAGCCACATCTACTCTTCTGATTTTAGCTTTATTTTTTCTCTTCCACCTTTACAAAATGCAAAAAATTCATGGGAGAAATGGCATAATAAGCTGTTAATGATTTATGCTAAAATAACTTCTCAGTCCTTTCAATAAGAGGTAACACATTGTGGAGGAAGCATCTTTGAAAAAACAACTACTGAAAATTTAAATTTATTTAGTACCTTAAGTAATATACATCACAGTGAACAAAGTGCGCCAGGTTTTTATATTTGCTAAACTACATTTCTTGTAGCCATGAAATCAACAAAGTAACTTTGTTTAGCAATGCCATAGCTATAACAAAGAATTACCATGTAATATATGTATAAGCATATCACTGGAGAAGTAAACATAACAAAGTTTGGAACATCAAAGCAATAGAAAAACATGGTTATATTTATTAAGTGTACACTCGAAGAAATATCAGCTACTTAAGAGTATGAAACTTGAAAAAAACCTTGTACAAAGAGAATAAAAAATAATAATTACCTCCTCCTCAAGTCTGCCATCTCTCAAGGTAGGAGGTATTCCTGGGTGCTTGGCTACCAACAATTCCATCAAGTTATGAGTAGCATGAAGTCTCTACAAACACAGCAAAGGCATGAAGTATGAGGGGCATGAATCTAGTATTGGTATACATATAGAATACTAAAGTTATCTTAAAATTGTTATTGTCAAATAGTTTTTCTCTAAAACAATATGAGTATTGGAGAACAGTTTTTATCAGTTTTACAGCAAAGGTTTTAAATCATATTATACATTATTTTTAGTTAAAAATAAACAGCCTTATGCAGTATGGCTATACATTCAGCAGAATATGTAGTACAGGTGTATTTTTTCTACTATACATGCATTTGTCTATACAGGGAAATAGATCAAGGCCCGAAAGTCCAGTAAAGTAGGGAGGCTTACTGCACTCATATGATTCCTTTTTCCAGCAAAATGAGTCTGAATGAACCTTGCAATTACACTCTGATAAAAATGAGGGTAATGAAACACATAGAGGATAAGATTATGATGTGGACATGTCGAGCATAGGTCTGAAAAGTGGAGGAGCCAGAGATGAGGACATTATAGGAAAGAGTAGACTCTATTTTATATCTCTGTATTATGTGCAATACATTTCCCACTGTGACTGAGTCTACAGCTGGTTAGAGGTTCTCTCTGGAGTCAAGAGCTATAAGAAGAAATAAAAGTAGTTGCTAGCTGCTAAATTAGTATTTTATTTGGCTATCTAGCTAAGCATTAAAAAATGAATGGGAAAGAGTCCTTAAAAGATCTGACTTGATGACAGTGATTCGAAACTTTACAGGTTTACTCTGTCTGGCTATAGACTACTGGGCATGTTACAAATCTTTGTAGAATCTGTCTTAGAAGGGTTACCTCAATGGTTATAGACCTAAGGGGCTTTTAAACACAGCTTCTTGAATAATACGATCAGCAGCACTGTCAGATTTAAGAGCAAAAATGAAAGTACAAGATGACACTAGAGAAAAAGTGGCAGAAATCTGTCTCCTCTGTATCAGCTTATGGAAGAAGACTTGTTATTTTCTGTACATACTGGTAAAATGAGAAGAACATCTGTGGTCCCTTGCTAGTATCTTATGCATTTTATCCTAAGGGAACAATGGGGCTGATGAGGCTGGACAGGGTAAGGTATCCAGCGAGCCATGATTTATTAGTCAGTATGGTTACTTCAACTGAGAAGCTAAAAGAAGGCTAATTTCCTTTTTTCAATCCTGAACTTGGGTGAACTGGATTTACTTGGACACTTTTACTACTTTGTTTTTTGTGTTCAAGAACAGAATATTGGTGTTTCCTTCTATTGCTAAGAGACAAACCATTTACTTAAGATCAAGGTCTTCCTGCCTTCCATAATCCTGACCCAGGCAGAATATAAGTTGGCTTTTACTTCTTCTGCTTCCTCTACTCTCCCACTCATCGCTCCAAATACCCATGGGTCACAAGTGAATATGTAAATCCCAAGGTCTTTATTGTGAATGGCAAAGAAGCAGGCTCAGCTAGAACTCAAGCCTAGGCTACGATGTTTGTAATAGCCAAATCCTCCTAAATGACTCTCAAAATTAAATTAAAACATTGGATATAGCTCTTACTGTTTTCATTACTGAAGATCACGCCTTCTCTTTTTGATGAAAGCATACTAGATACTATAATATTCACATGCAAACAATAAAACTGATTTTTTGAAGTATAAATACTTAGAGCTATTTTTATGATGTAGGTTATAGATGTAGTTTGTTGGACTTTCAGCCAAAATTGACCAAAGCAGATAACATAGTGATTCTCAAATATACAAATCACCTTGGGTGCTTATTAGAAAGAACAAATCTCAAGCTTCATCTTCAGTGCTTATGATGTGGTCTATTTATTACCCTTTATTCTCTTAAAATGTTCAGAGAAACTTCTTTGTATGAAACAAATAAAATACATATACTTAGGCCTGTACAGTTTTTCTTACTTGAAGTGAATCGGTTTTGAGTTTTCCTTTGTGCTCTTCAGATGAGCGTAACACTTCTCTGTACAATTCTGCTGCCAAGGCATACTCACCTGAAGAATTAAAATATATTTAAAACATAAGAAAGTTGTACACTTAGTTCCAGTGTAATATAGCTACCTATAATGTAAAAATGTCTAAAAATGTAAGGGTACCAGGTTTATATGCAGCCATTTCCCATGAGATGCAAGTATACCACCACTGACCTCTACTCTCAGCCTATAACTACTTTTTCCCTATTTTATTGATATGTACAAGTGCAATACATAAAGTTTACATTGAACTTGAGTATTTTGTGCATACAGATATCGTGGCAAAATTACAAATTCTTCCCCTCTCCCTTTTTGACCCCTCCTTTCCAGTTCCCATGATTCCCCATAAGTTCTATGAGATAGCTGTGATCTGGATTTCTTATATAAGAGAAACTATTCAGTACTTCATGTCCTGAACTATTATTTTAGGTACATAAATTTGACCTAGTATTAATATTATTATCTTAGTTTAAAAAAGCTATTGTAGTTTCTTTTTATCATTCCACAGAATACAGTATTTTTAACCATATTTACAATTTAAAATTAAATTTCAAAGTTTTAAATAACACTGATACATTTATTTATGTTTTAAAAATTATACTGGGGTCAGAGGAATAGCGCAGCAATTGGAGAGATTTCCTCAAGAACATAAGGCCCTAAATTCTATCCCCCAGTACCACATGTGCTGGACATGGTGGCTCAAGCCTATAGTCTCACACTTGGGAGGCTGAGACAGGACTGCTGTGAGTTTGAGGCCAGCCTGGATACACAGAATTCAGGACTAATAAGCTTGGACTATAGGTTTGAAAAAAAAAAACTTTAAGTCAAATTTAATTTAGACAAATAACATTTCTCATACTAAAGTTAAATGATGCTAATTAGTAGTTACTATGAGTTACAATTTGGGACAAATTGGGGTAGTCACGTCCATTTACAAAATCAAGACACTACTACCAACCTATACATAATCTTCAAAAAATAACCAACTTTTCTTAGTATATACCAATTCCATTTATTTATTTTTTAAGACAGGGTCTTACTCTGTAATCCAGGCTGATTTTGAGCTCACTATGTAGCCCAGATTGGCCTCAAAATCACAGCAATCCTCTTGCCTCAGCCTCCTGAGTGCTGGGATTATAGGCGTGTGCCACCACGCCTGGCTTACGTGGTGCTGGGGAATGGAACCTGGATACTTAGAGCTTGTTAGGCAAGCATTTTAACTGCTGAGCTATTCCTCCAGCCCTGATACCACTGCTTTAGTATTATATCAAAATAATCTGTGATTAAAAACTGTACTACAAAAAAACTTTGATCTATTTTTCCATTTCTGATCACACAAATCACAATTAGCCTGAACTATTTGTTTTCTTTTGTCAACCACTAGCAGCTCAATTACATAGAGCAATTATAAAAGTACTAAAGCACAGTTGGCAAACTATGGCTCACGAAGATTAACTGAAATTAGATGTCAAGGCCGCTGACTAGGTCTTTATTGGAACCCAGCTCTGCTTTTTCACATGCTTCCCATGGCTGCTTTTACACTAGGACAGCAGAGGTGAACAGCTGCAGAGATCATCACTAGGCCTCTCTTTATAGACAAAGTCTAAATCATGCCTGAAGGAATGAAGAGGTGAAACATTTCCATTTTCTGGAATAATGTAATTTATTTGCTACTTGGAGGAAAATTCAAAACATGAATTATAAATACAAGTTAAATCAAAATCTAATATGCAAAATCATGAAATGAAAAAGCTTCCACTTTATTTGCTAAAAAAGAATTGTTTTCCTATTATGTATACTTGCTTTCCTTTTTAAACTGTAAATGAGTTTTGTTAACACATTTAGACTACCTTTTTATCCATAATAAAAGCTTTCTGTATGTAAACACACAGACTTGCCAATTTCTTAGATTTTTTTTGTTACAGTTGATATATATATTTAAATTGTGATAAAACATATGTAAAATCTACCCTTTCTACTAGTATTAAGTGCACAGTTCATTCATCTCCTGTGCAAATTGTTTTGTAATTTTGCTTTGTATCTAGTTCTATCAAGCTACTTACTACAAATCTAAAATAATTTTTAGAGTCCACAGAATCAACCAATTCCTATTAACTTTGAAGAAGACTGTTTTCACAATAATGAAGTCACATATGTATAATCTGGGAGTCATACTTAATTATCTTTCCACAATGAAGTATTTAGTTTTAAAAATTCTTGATTGATGCTATTAATAGGCATATAAATTCTATTATTTTTACTATAATTTATAGACAATAATTCACTTAATAATTTTTCTTTTATCATAACTATACCCTATACAGGAAATAACAGTGACTAAATTATAATATAAATTGCCAATTTAAACTATTCAATAAAATACCTTTTTTATTATTAAAAAAAGACATGCTTTCTGAGGAAGACACAAATTATACTCAACAGGCTATACTAATCAGAGCCAAACTTGGAAATATCCATTTTTAGCCACTTGATGGCACTTATATTTCCAAGTAAAGGAGCAGTACTGGATTTGATATTGCTGAAGTAATTTTTTCCTGAAAAAATCTGTAGAAAGCATTCTGTCAAAACTGAAATAATACCATGTGTTTAATCATATAGTTAACAAGGACCCAAGAACTGCTATTGTATATCACACACATCTGCATATAATACAAATCTTTCTAGAATTTGCATTTTAGAATTTTAAAAGTTAGATGTTCACTGATTGCTTAATACATTAGGAAAGTCTAAATTCTGTAACTTAAATATGCAGTTCACTTTTTAAAAAAGGGTTTATTTTAGTCTGCCATCAGGTTAAGTAATAGAAACTAAAAGCAGCAAATCCATTACAATCAAGTTCATAGTTACAGTTAAATTTGGAATGGATATTTCCTGTGCTATGACTTCCTGATGGAGATCTCTCTTAATAAGTACCATTCGTTTGCTATATTCCCTCCACAGAAGACAAGAAACTACCATGGGCATGCAGTGAGGCTATTCAGCAAGAACAGTGATAACAGCCTGTCACTGAACACCCTGGTGTTCTGCTAAGCTGAAGTCAACTATGCATTGAACCTGTTGGAGTGTAACTATTTAGAAAACTTTAGGTGTGAGGCTGTTGCATAGCTCTGAGGTTAAAGTGCTTGCCCAGTACCACACAAGAAGAGGAAGGTGGTGTACATCTGTAATTCCAGCACTTGGGAGGCTGAGGTAGGAAGAGTACCATGAGTCTGAGGGGAATGTTCAAACCTCTTACAATTGTGGATGTGTGCATTCCTCATCACAGTTCTATCAATTTTTGTTTTATTTTGAAGTGCTAATTTTAGGTCTAAGAACATTTGAAAATTACTTTTCCCCAGTGAAAACAGTACTTTTTCTTGGCATTATCCTTTGTTCAAGAACCTGTTTTGACTGACAATACTCCAGTCAATCCAACTTTCTTTCAATAAGTGTTCGCAAAGCATTAGCTTTTATAGACTTAGTATGGCAATCTGTCTTTTAGCTAGGGTAAACTAGCACATGTAATGTGACAGCTGACATGCTTTTGTGCAAATCTACCTTCTTGTTATTTTACTGCCTCACCTATTCTTATTTCCCTTTTTACTTTTCTTCTCGCTTGTTTTTTTTAAAATGAAGATATGTGCTGTTCCTTTTTGTCTCTTCCTTCGGATATCATACCTCTTCATTCTATTTTTTTGTGGTTACTACAGAATGCACAGCATGTCTTTGACTTGTCAAGGTCTACCTTTACACGATAAGATCATCCCACTTCCCATTACACATTCATCTCTCCCCTCCCTCTCTGTACTACTGTTGCTATGGAGTTTACACTTTAAATTTATAAATCTATAATGTACTTCTTTATGAATTTTTTCCTTTTTCTGAGACTACATTTTTGCTAAACCATCTGAAGTAGTGCATAATTTCTCTGATCCTCTTTCCAAAATTTTTAGTCTTTAATCTGTTTTCATGTTAAATTCTTTCTTCGGTTATGCTGTACATCAACTTTTCTAATTTTCCCTTCTGTGGCCTCTAGTCTTCTATTTACTTAAGGTATATCTTCCTTACTAGCACTGAAAATTTTACCTCTAGCAGTTTGATTGTATTCTTTTACTGTCTCTCCTTAACATTTTAAATCTTTAATCTTGAACCTATGGAATAGAGTTTTAATGATTCAATAGAAAGGTGTCTACTAAATCAGGTTTATTGAAAGTGCCAGTTATATAATTTCCATATAATAGACCACACATTAAGTTTCCTTCCTGTCACAACTATAACAACAGACAAAATACATGAAATGACTGTGTGTAAGATATCAGATTTAAAGAAACAAAAGCAGTGACTCTCAGGAAACAAAAAACTCTTCCATGTAAGTATTAGAGAATCTTTCTTACTTTAATTTTGCATACAATACAAACTCTAAAACTTTACACACACTTTATATCTATGTATGTGTGTGTTTATATGTATGTGTCTGTCTCCATTTAGAAGAATTAAAGGATCACAAGGTCTAAGCCTTTACTTTTATTACCTTTCCTAGATCACTCCTGGCACACACATATTTGTGAGAAAAATAAATTAAGAAATATTATTATTTTAAAGTCAAATACTCCCTTCAATGTATCAAAATCAAACTGTTCTTTAACTTTTATACACTTTGGTTATTTTTAATTGCTCACTATGAAACAGTAAGATTAAGCCAGCTATTGTGGCTCACACCTGTAATCAGAGATAACAAAGCAATCACCTTCTACCTTTAATGATATGGATGCCTGCTAAGCCATTAAGGGCACAAACTAGTTGCCGATGGGCTTCTTCACATTCAGTCCCGCATTTCTTCTGCAAAGATGTCAGCAGCTCTTCCATGGTCATGGTGCTAAAAGAAAATGGACTGTTTCAAACTAAAAAGAAAGTTTCAAGTAGAAAGCTCTCAGGTGAGAGTGCTGCATCATGCAAAATAAGAACACAGGATTCTTACAAAGTCTACTGGTGACAACTTCAGTACTTTTCTTTTAAACCTTATTTTTTTTTATCATTAACGCTTTTAACAAAACTTCTTCCAATTCCACCAAACATTCTTCATTCTTTTATCTAATTCTTTATCATTCTTTAAGTATATATGTATATATATATATATATATATATATATATATATATATATATATATATGTATTTCGGTTAAGGAAGAATGGAACTAGAAAAAATCTTCAAACAAAAAGTACAACATATTACATCTGAAAGAGTAGGGGTTGAACTATAAAGCAAGTCTGAGCCCTAGCGATGCAACTTAATCAACCTCCTTGGGCCTGATTTTTGTTTTCTGTTAATTTTAACCATTCAAATAGAAATTATTTCCACAGCATTTGTATGCATCTTTTATGAAACTTAACATGCTTGCCTTTATTTTAGAAATAATCTTTATTACTTCCTCTATCTATTATCTACTTAAGGGCAAGAACAAAAGTCTAACCCTCTTCATAGCTCTTATGCCACTTACAAGGATTTCTTTCTAATGAGAGGTGCTAAAAACAAGATAGCTACTGCAATGGGGTTTGATTCATAAAAAAAATTCTGAAACTATAGTGTATGATGGACACAATTTCTCTAATGCTTCTGGAAAGAAATCAGAGATACAGCTAGCACAATTACAAAGAAAAGATTTAATGGTAACCTAATTCCCTAAAGTAGAAACCAAAAATATATTTCATATAGTTTAGCTACCAAACTGCAACAAAACCCCCAACAATAGTCTTAATTTTAACATAAATATTCAAAAACATAGAAATTATTTTGATGTGATTCTCTTTCACAAAAAGAAGTCCCATACAAAGCAAAATCACACCACTGAAAGCAATTGTAAAAGAAACGTGGGTCTAAAAGAGAGCTGCTTAAATATTGTACTTTATGACATTATCAACTACAGGATAAGAAAACTGGTAACAAAACCTTTTTTGGAGTGGTAAGAACTCCCCGCGAACAGCCTGTGGGTGGCAGCAGGCTTGCCTGAGCCTTAGTAACGGGTACAGAATGGAGGTGACAGTTCTTCTGTCTAGACTGCTGAGCTTCAGAGCCCAGTCAGAAATCTTCCTGAGTTTTACCACTGCATCCTGGCAGCAGACCTCATGCTGACGGTGATAGAAATGTCTTTCTACAGGGGAGAAGTGCAGCCAGTGTAGTTCTTCTGTCTGAGGTGGTATCTGGATCTATAATACGATTAAAAATAAAGATTTCACCTGAAAACTTAATTTTTCATCCCAACTTTTTTCCTTTTTATAACATACTTTAACAATAAGAGCTTATACTCACTTGGTCAAGCACATCTTTTTTTGCAGATCTCCACATTATCTTGGCAATAAAACTGTAAAGATGCTGAGGATTTTTCTTGCAGTAAGGGCGATAGAGAAGCTGAATCCACCAATGTTTGACACAGTAAGGTTCAATACCAAGAAAGACCACTAACCCAAAAAGATCTGGAAAGAAAAAAGCCAAAAGCACATTGAAAGTAACTGTTTCTGTGCTTCTTCACTATTCTTGTTAATAAGCACTTTCATAGATACCATAAGGCATACAATAGCTCTCCAAGCATTTAAGTGTGAATTTACCTATTTTTTGGAATCTGAAATTTAATTCCAATTCAATTTCCATTTTCTGAGACTTTGTTCTAGGTTTTGTCCAGGTGTTAAAATGCTGTAAAGTTCATAGAACTATTACACAAAACCTATACTTAATCCAAAAGTTTGAAATTACTGTCTGAGATAAAACTGAAAAACCACCTCAATATGCCTGAAAAGAGACACAAAGAGTAACCAAAATATACGGTGAATGTTTAAATTCAAAAATTTATTACAATAAATACAGTGGCTAACGTTTCTTAAAACACTCCCTCTCACTTTGAACACACATTTCACATTTCGTGGTTCTTGCCGCTCTCTGATGTTATTCTGAAAGTCTTCTTTAGTGAGTGCTTTTATGTGGTCTGATCAGAAAATAAACAAATGTTGATGCTGAGTGTCATCCAATAGAAACTATTCCGTTGTGTCCCCAGCCACCTCATCCACTAAATCTGGTACCATGTGATGTCTGGCTCTTCTAAAGTCCAGACAACCATCAAAAGTAAATGTTTTGAATCTTTGCAGGACATCAAGCCAGCCACGACAGTGCAACTTCTGTGTAAAAGAGGACTTTCAGAAGTATCTTAAAATGTGGTAAGAATGATGAGAAAGTGTGTTTGAAGTGAGAGTGTGTATTTTGAAGGAGATTAACAGCAATATGATTTTAATTATAATCATTTAAAAAATTTAAAATTCACTGTATTTTTTGATTAAACCTCGTATAACATGCATAAATGCAAGACTTACTGGATCAGAAAAATATTTCTAATCACAAGGGTGATAGTGTCTGATCCAATATCCTTTATAAAATTTGATCTGGTATTCTCCTCTAAGAAACAAGCCTAAGGTAATAAAAGGCAAGATTATGGAGAATAAAAATGACTCCAATAAAGAAAAATAAGTAAATTATGGTACCCTCATAAAATAGACCTATTTTCCTTTTTGATCTAGCAGACCTTCCATTTATAGTAGCGTTAAGAGCTTGGTACTGACGCATCTCTGATCAGTCACACTCAATTTTATATTTTACTTTTCTAGCACTTAATATAACTTAAGTATTTACTACATATTTATGTGATGCATTTTTTAACATTTACAAATTGCTTAGGCTTACGGTACATTATTACCTGAAAAAATACAAATTTATGCATACGGTCAGCTCAAATACAAACTATATACAAAAATTTGATTGGTGTTGTTTTCAGTAAGATTATAAGTGTGCAATTTTCTTTATATCTTTCTGTATTATTAATTTTTTAACAATTGGTATATATTCTTTCCCTCTAAAAGGCATAAAATTATTTAAAAAAAAACATTACCCTACCCATAACATCTATTTGAAGATGACTAACAAATATATAGGTTGAATCCAGTTATTCTGATGGCTCCTAGAGTTAGTAACACCTGACAGAATTGATACGTCACTGTCTATATGCAGAGGTCCACCGATTTATATTGTAGCTCAAATCACTCTTGTTGCCTCTGTTTACCTCTTTTTAGAGTTTCCAAAGATGTCGCAAATTCAACACAGATGTCTCAAATTCTACATGTCAAAATTAAATTCATAATCTTTTTCCTTAAATGTTCTTTTCTTCCAGAAATACTCACTGGTGAATTCTCTTCCCATCTATGTATCTACCCACATCAAAAATTTTGGCTTCTCCTGATTTACTACTGAGCCAAGGTAATTATACTTATCTACCTTTTGCTATTTCTCCAGAATAACCTTAGTCCAAATCCAAAATCCTAGCATCACTTGCTTAGATGACTTACTGAACTAATATACTGATTTCCTAATATTTACTTTGTTACTCTTCTAAGCCATTCTTCTTACTGCAACCAGAGTGATACTTTGTTACCTCACAAATACTATTAATGTAAGTGAACTACAAAGAACTTAAGTTATTTCAAGTCAGCATTTCAGAGAATCTAAAGTCACAGAATTATTACAGAAATGGAAAATGAGAAAACAAAAGCAAAAGTGGAGGCAGCTATTCTCATTAAATAGTTAACACCTCCCAAATACTATGCTAAAAGTTTATATAATTTATTACAACTTATCTTAAAAATTAAAAAGATCTAAAAATTGAAGCAATTTGTTTATAAACATAGGATAAGAGTGTGAATCCAAGACTCTATATTCCCAAAGTTGTATTATACAAATAAGTATTTTAAATAGACAGGAGGCAGACAGAGGAAGTCATCATATTTTATTGCCTACTTGATTTTCAAGTAGTCTGACAGTATATCGGCCTATTGTTAGCAACACTAAAACTTAACAAATTGTGCAATGAAAATACTCTACCCCAATTTCCTTGTTCAATATGTGGCCAATCTGAAATTAACAAGATTTCTGGATTGTTGAAAAATAATAAATCATCAACATATGATTTGTCTTCATCAGTCTAGTATAATGGCTCTCAACTGAAGGGATGATTTAAAGGTGGCATTTTGCTCCCTATGGATATGTGGCAATGTCAGGAGAAATTACAGTAGTGCTAGAAGTATTTAGCAGATAACAACTAAATATCACAGAACTCACAAACAGAAAAGAATTATCCTGTCCAAAGTGTCAAACAGGTCCAAGGCCAAGAACCTGTTTTAACACCCACAATGAAACAAATAAGACTTCAACTTCTAAATACAACACGGTAACTCACGGACAAGGTAACATTCAGAAAGAAAGGAAAAATCTGGTACAATGTTAAGAATATATGAAGTTACCTGAGTTATGAAAGCAAAGAGGAAAGACAGGTAAAAAAATTCCAGAGTTTGGAAAAACTGTTCTTTAGATGACCTGGGACACTGGACAAATCTGGGACATTATTACTTTATTATGAAATAATTCGTGGGTATGCACATATGCCGTAACTTTTCAAACTGCAGACTTTTAAGCAGTTACAGCTTTACTATACTTTTGCCTCAACAAGCTCAAACACTTCAAAGCTATTTTTTAAATGAACCAACATCTTACTTCTCCAAAATATTCTACCCAGAGAAGTGCATAAGTACCTCTCATATTCTTTCAATATCAAAATAAAAGTAACTCTGATAGTCACTTACTCTTTATCTTCCTTTCACCTAAGTTTGAGCTCAATGATATTTTATTGACACCTGAATATTTATATTTCTTGCTGTTATAAAATGTGAAAACAGATTGTTAAGCGTGGATTTTAAAATAGTTTGACATTATTTTATAAAGAGGTATTTTGATGTAGCATTTAAATTACATAAATTTTTTTTAAGATCATGAGAAAACACAATTATTGCTTCCAAGATTAGATTATCTAAGCCTTTGTGAATGACAGTAGCACTAATAAAAGAAACTGGGTTCAAGGCTTAATGGGAATATCCTATTGTCTTTGCATCAATTCTGTGAATATTTAAGTACATCATCTTCCTAGGAAACATTTTCCTCTAAAAATAATCACCACGATCATTTTGGGACAAGTAATAGATACTGATATTTTTATTTTAACATGTAGTAAGTTATCCTACTGAAATGAAACATCATATATAAAAGTTTAATTTTCAGAAAGGTGAGATTTTAAGATGAAAATATATTTAAATGTTGTAATTTAACTATATTTTAATGATAGTTTTTCAAAAAATTTGCTATATAAAAACATTTATGCTTTTAGTGTTTTTCCATAAACAAAAAAGAAGTATGAGTGAGAATAATGCAAAAATATCCAAATGTGTATGGGATTAAAAAGTCTAGACTCAATTTTTCAAGAAGAGGACTGAAGAGATAATAGTATTACATATGGTGTGACATTATAAAGCTATTAGTATTTTGTAACTTTCTGAATTAGTGCAATTATGATCCCACTATTCATGAATTCAGACAATGAAAATTATGGTCCTCATCTTAACAGACCCACGGCCAACCGAGATTCTCTTTGTCTCCCCTCTTCCCTTCCTTGCTCTCTCCTCCTTTCTTATACAGCTCATCACACTGGAATTCTAAGTTCAATTCAGACCTATACCCATATTGTTTAAGCACATACACTATATGCTCCTTACCACTCCCTATACATCCGTTCTCATATTTAAAAAACAGAGGCAGTAGCAGCAGATCAAGAATATACAAAGAACTAAAAAAAGATTAATAAAGGACCCAACAAAAACTGACTGGGCATCTGGGGACTGGAGGAATAGTTCAACAGTTAAAGCACCTGCCTAGCAAGTTCAAGCCCCTGAGTTTTGAGTCCCCAAAAGTATCTAAGCCAGGCATAGTGGTGCATGCCTTTAGTCCCAGCACTCGGGAGGCTGAGGCAGGACTCCCGTGAGTTTGAGTCCAGTCTGGGCTACACAGTGAGTTCAAAAGAGCAAGAGAGCAAGACCTCATCCCAATAAATAAATAAATAAACAAATAAACAAATAAATAAATAAATGGAATCTACAAGGAGTAGTTCAAATGTCCAAATCTCTAGCATCTTTAGCCATGAGAGAAATACAAATAAACACAAGTTCCATCTAACTAGTAAGTATAGATAGTATGAACTTAAAAAATAACAAATGCTATCAGGCTGTGGTAAAAAAGGAATACTTCTCCACTGCAGGCAGGACTGTAAAGTAGTACAAGCACTATGAAAGGCAGTATAGAGATTCCTCAAAACACTGAAAATAAATAAATATTACATTTGACCCAGCTATACCTCTTCTGGGTATCTTCCCAAAAGAGTTAAAATCATTATATAAAAGCGATACACGCATACCTATGTTTATAACAGCACAATTTACAACAGCCAGATCTCGAGCAATATGACCAACCACAGATAAATGAAGAAGATGTGGTATATATACACAATGGAGTACTACTCTGCCATAAAGAAAGATCTGAATCATTTGTAGAAAAATGGATGCAACTGGAGACATTATGCTTCACAAAATGAATTAGACACAGGAAGTTAAATATTGTATGGTTTCTCTAATATGAGAAAACCAAACCATAAAAGAAGAGAGATGGAATAAAGTAAGAAGAGACACGTTGTAGAGAAGGAAAGTGGATGTGGTAGGGTTGGGGGAAGGGGGAGAGGGTGGGAAGGGGAAAGGGATGTAATACGTAAAAAAAAAAGACTGCTGTCAGGGTTCTAGGCTGGAACTTGTTAGGGAGGCAGGGCCCGCAGCCTGGATAAGAGCCTGCTAATTTGTGCCAGAGAGATGCACTCACGTTAGTGGGCTGGTGGCACAAAGTAGGAAGAGTAGCAGCCCACAATCCAGAGTTGCTGGATTCCTAGTGATCAATGGGAGTAGTGCACAAGAGGAGGGACCAGGTTTGATGGTCACTGCCCCTATCATAAGCCCTCTGACACAGAAGGAACAGTACAGAATTGACTGGAACCCCGCAGGGCCTGTGTACCGACTTGCTGTGGAGTTGACAGCATGCTAGTGTCAGAGGTGCTAGGACGGCAGGCACCACTTGGCAGAGGTGGACAGCTTCCCAAAACCTGCTCTGCACACATACCATAGTGTTCCCGCCATTGCCACTGCTGCCCCTCACTGCTGCTTCACCTTGGCCTGGAAGCAGCACAATACCAATCGGGAAACTGGCTGTGAAGACCAGAAAAGTGAGTAAGGAAAATGAGTAAGAGAGGGAGGTGAGGACTCCTAGGGCTTGAGCCTCTACCAACGTGGAATACCACAAAACCCAAAACTTTTGAGACTACCAAAAAAAAAAAAAAAAAAAAAAAAACCACAGAGAGAAGAGGGGAAGAAAAGAAGCACAGAGCTATCAGTGGTGGCCACGGTAGCAGAAAAACCTTTTCTGGGTAGTCCAAGTGGTAACTCACAGGCTTGAGTTTGTGTAGGAGGACCTTGACAGAGACCGTCCTAGCTTCCCAGGCTCCACATCCATCATCCAAAGGGAAACTTACCAGCCACTGGCTACATAATCTTGGGTCCACCCTAAGAATCTTTCTGTGATCCTGGATCACAAAAACAAAAATTAATAAATACCAAAAAAATCAATAAAGATACAGATTTGAACAATGCTATGGAAGAAATGGACTTAACAGACATCATCCAAGAGTCTTTCACTCAACAATAACAGAATACATATTCTCAGCTGTCCAAGGAACACACTTCAAAATAGACCATTTTCTAGAGTACAAAATGAGCTTAAACAAACACAGAAAAGTTGAAATAATCCACTGTATCTTGTCAAATCACAGTGGAATGAAATTAGAAATAACACAAACAACAGGCATTACTCACATAAATGGAGAATGAATAGTGTGCTATTGAACAAAAAATAGGTCACAGAAGAAATTAGTGAAATGTTCCCAGAGATAAGTGATAGTGGAAGCACATCACGACAAAACCTTTGGAACACAATTAAGGCAGTACTAAGAAGAAAATTCATTGCCATAGATACATACTTGAAAAGGACTGAGCAATCCCAAACAAAAAATCTAATGATGCAACTTAAGGCTTTAGAAAGAAAAGAACAAGCCAATTCCAAGACTAACAGAAGAAAGAAATTATAAAAATCAGAGCAGAAATTAATGAAATTGTAACTAAAAAAATCCCAAAAGATCCATGAAACAAAAAGCTGGTTCTTCAAAATGATAAACAAGATTGATAAACTCAAACTCAACTCAAAGAAGAAAAGAGAAAACTTATTATCAATGCAATTAGAAATAAAAAATTAAAATAGACAACACCAAAATCCAAAGAATTATAGGAAGTTACTTTGAAAATCTATACCCCATTAAATTTAAGAACCTGGAAGGGCAAGTTTCTGAATGCATATAAACCTCCAAATTTAAAGCAAGAAGAAATAAACACCTGAACAAACCAATAACCAACTGCAAAAATGAGAAAGTAATAAAAATACTTTCAATGAAGAGGAGCAAAGGACCCAACAAATTCAATGCAGAATTCTACCAGAATTCAGGGAAAACTTAGTACCAATACTCAGCAAACTCCTTCCAAAAACTGAAAAGGAAAGGATGCTGACAAAGTCATTGGTCAAAGCCAGCATAATATTAATACCAAAACCAGACAAATAATCAAGCAAAAAAGAAAACTATAGGCTAATCTCCCTAATAAACATATATGCAAAAATATGTAACGAGATACTTGCAAACAGATTAAAACAAATAATAAAAGATTATACATCATAACTAAGTGGGCACCATCTCAGGGATGATTTAACACCCAATGCAAATTAATAAAAGTAATTTCATTATACTAATAGATGCAAAGAAAAAGCCATATGATCATCTCTGTAGATGCAGAAAGAGCATTTGACAAAATTCAACATCCATTCATAATAAAGACCCCAAAGGAAATAGAAGACCTTTCATCAATCTGATCCAAGCTACTTATGACAACTCCACTGCCAATACCATTTTAAATGGGGAAAGACTGAAAGCATTTACTCTAATATTGGGAACAAGACAAGGAAGTTCACTGTCACCTTTACTGTTCAACACAGTGCTCAAATGTGGCCAGAACATTCAGATAAGAGAAAAATAATATGAACTGGAATGGAAGAAGTTATCTCTTTTTGTAGATATGATTCTTTACTTTAAAGACCCACAAAATTTTACCAGAAGTTGTCTAGAAATAATAAGCAAATTCAGCAAAGTTTTAGGATATAAAATCAAAATACATAAATCAATATCACTCCTATAACCAAATACAAGCACGTATTTACATGTTCGTAGCAGCACAATTCGTAATAGCTAAATCTTGGAAACAACTCGCATGCCCATCAACAGAGGAATGGATAAAGAAAATGAGGTATTTATACACAATAAAATACTAGGCAGCTACAACGAAAGGCAGATATGAAGCATTTGAAAGAAAACTGGGACCACCGCAAGCCAGTAATACTCAGTCAAATGGACCAGACACAAAAAGATTAATTTCCAATTGGCATCTCTCATGTGGAATTGCCACATATACATGCACAAAAGACTCTAAGGTGAGAGAGGAAAGGCAGAGGGATGATGGACTGCTAGAAAAGGACAGAGACACTGACAGTGGGAGGGCGATGGAGGGAAAGATGAAAAGGGAGGGAATCAGTGTGCAAGCAGGATACGCACAGACACAAATTCCCAAGCTGTATTTTACTAACATGTTACTAAATGTGTACTTCATGCATAATCAAATAAAAAATAAAGAAAAACAGAAAAGTAACGTAAGTTCCATTTTAAAAGATAAATGCTTAAAACCACTAGAAGTGGACTGTAAATTACCTAAATTCAGAATTCAAAAGTTAGGCATATCAATATTTTCTTCATCAAAAACAGTAAATTTTCAGTTACTACAATATGTGTGGAAACTATACCTTACCTTCCAATCCTCTCTGGACTGGAGTGCCACTGATGCACCATCGATTAATCCCAGTCAAACGCTGTGCCATTTCTGCAGCCTAGTAAGAGAGAAATATGAAGTAAAAACAAGAGTCATTGGAAGAATGCAGAATGCAGGCATACATTTACTCATGAAAACAGCCCAAGAAAAGCTATGTATCAGTTACAGCAGTTATCACACTCAGTGGAACATCTTTCAATAACAGCAGTTCTTATTACTGGAAGGCTATCATGTGGCATCCTGAAATGGTGCAGTAGTTCAAGCATGCAGAGAAGCAAAACTTTCCTTGAATGACAACTATATTCGTTCTACAACTCCATACTCCAGGATGTAGGCAAGTGCGTTAAGAGGACGCATAGATTCAATTCAGGTTATAGACTAGTCAAAAAAGAATAAAGATACATGACAAAGGCCAGGATAAAATTCTATCCTCTAAAGTAGTACTTTCTGTAACCATTTGATCTCTTCAAGAGAGACTGAATACCAAAGTCAACTCTGACTCAAAGCTATCATAGCCTACGATGAGAGTTATGTAGAAGAGTCATTTAAAAAGTCTCTAAATATAGTTTACTCTGATCTGTACACATTTTATCCAAATGTATGAGAATGGCATAAAAGCAATGAGACACAAAGAAAATAATTATAGAAGGTTGTACAGTTCATTGCACAAGAGAAAATAAAGGTCTTTGCCAGCAAACTTTCAAACAATATCACTATTATATATCAACTATACTTCAACTATTACTTTTTTCCCCATTTTATTGATGTGTATAGCACAAAATTTAAGGTTTACAATGAAGTTGAGCATTTTGTGCAAATACGTATCTTGTCAAGGTGACAAGTACTGTCCCACTCTTCTTTTGTCCCTCCTCCTACCCACCCCTCCATCCCTCCTCACCCTACCCGCCTGGTTCACTTTGTTTTTCGTTTTAAGTTTCATGAGATAGTTTTATCTTTCTTTTTTTCTACAGCCCTCAACACTTTTGCAAAGATTCTCACTTTTACTGTGGGACACTCAACCATCTGAGCTTCATCAAGGCAGATCCTCCACCACTCCACTGCAACCAAGGGGCTGGGAATGGCCATATAGCGCTTCTGGTTCCTTAGGCGACGCCCATCCTCACTATTGCTGTGTGGGATATCGACATAGTTTAATTCAGAACGAAGGACATCATAGGTGATGATAACTATATCTTGTTCGGCCAAAAAATGAGGCTGTAAAAAGCCATCCTTCTTCACTCCTTGATATACCTAGAAAATAATTAGATATAAAGTTATTACAAAAGTGTTTGCTAAGGCAAAAGAAACATTCACTTATTAATACCACTACTGATCTTTTCTATTTGCTTAGTACCACAAATGGTATGAAACATCCCCTGCCACTCTACAGAAAGATACCCTTTAGCATGAAAGACAAGTATCACGAGAAATATAAAAGGAAGGAACAAAAGTCTTAGTAATGGCAGCAAGCAGAAAGAGCAACTCTGTGACTGAGAAGGTTCGTTCAGAGAGGGTAACATTTGAGATTTCCTTGAAAAACATTTTAGAAGTTCTCAAAGGTGGAAAATAAAAGGATCACAGGTATGCAGAAGGATTAACAGCTGTGCAAGAGCAAAGTGGTACAAAAAGTAGAAGAATAAAAGCTATTTTTAAAGTGCCTTTTATGTTTCAGATAGATGCTAAGCATTATTATTAAACTTCAATGACAATCAGATAGCTGTTTAATTCCTATTCTACACATAAGAAACATCACATGACTGAAAACTCAGACTTAAATCAAAGTTTGCAAACTCACAAATAGTGAAAATTATTCTCCATGCCTTATGAGAGGCAAAAAAACTTATAAAAATATTTGCATAAATAGAAGACAGTGAAGGACACTAACAAAGTAACACTTACTATGAGCCAGCAATGTCACCAATTACTGTGTGACAGCAATTTTAACATTTAATCTTGCTATGACCACTTGCCATGTGACACTTATTACGTGCCAACAACTTTCCTACTATGTACCAGCAACTTTTCTCCATTTAATCTTCATAACAAATATGTAACAAAATACTGTTTTTAGAACTTGGCATAGTACTTGGAAATATAAAAGGTGCTCAATATCTGCTGAGTATATTCTATTTTACCAATCAGGTAACTGAGGCTTCTGAGAATGGTTTTGGAGCTACAAGGTGATAGTTCAGACAGGTTATATAAGTAATACAATTCTGCCTTTGGGCTGCATTTCTCTCTAAAAGTATAAAAGCTTATAGTAATTCATCTACATAAAAATTTTTAAAAGTTTCCACATCTTTATACTCAAAGATTTAAGTTTCAAAATTCTGAGGTGAGGAAATTAGTATACTGTTCTATTTCTATGAGTTTACTCTTCAATCTTTGATTCATATTGCCAGTAATTGTCAGGGTAAACAGCAAAGCAACCAAGATTATAAAAAATATCACATCTTGTTCTCATACACTGCCTTACCAAGACTCGAAGAGATGATGACCTCACGTGCCGGTTGATCTCATCCACCCACTGATGACAGATGGAACTTGGAGAGATGATCAGAGTGGCTCTTGTTGATACTGGTTCCATTGCAACAAGGCAGTGGGGGCAGTAGAAAGGCTTTATCTTCAGATTCTTTTCCTCATAATTCACACATTTGGCATGTTGCCAAAGGTGGCAATTCAAGCACTGAACACGAGGCTTACAGTCTACCTGGTCAAATTCACCACATATGCACTCAAAGCGATAGTCAGAATTATTATAGGGACTCAAAATGTTGGAATGTGGCCCCTCATTATCATCAGGGCTTAGAGATTCAACATGGTCCTTTGCTTCTTGTTCTTGCTTGACTTCAGAGACACATGTAACTTCAGACATGGCAACATCAGTGATCCCATTGTCACTAGTAGCTGGATAATGAACTTGTGAATCAGGACTGATGACAGGCTGACTCTTTCCTTTGTTAATGGATGGAACATGCTTTTTTCTCAATTTACTACGACTTTTTCTGGACTTACAGTAATAATAATAGGGATCATCATCATCATCAGAGGTGTTCGATGGCAAATACTCTGAATCTGTGTCCTTGTTCCCTGATTTTCTGGGTTCTTTCTGAACTTTCCTGGGACTTCCTACTACCTGCAAAAACAAAAACAAAACCAAAAACACATTTAATTAACTTATTTCAACACAGTTATACTTCTAAAATGAAACTCTACTTCCAAGTGTGGAACAAATTTCTTAGCTGCAGACAACAGCATGTTGAAAATAGTTATCTTAAATTCTGTAGTATGCTTACACAGCTTACTGTGTATTTCACCCACATCAGTACCTGTCTTAGGCACTTTTTCCTGGGCTTAACGGTAACCAAAATAAATCTTCCAATTTCTGAATACTTATATTAGAAAAATGAAAAACATATCTCATAATTATAAATGTTCTTTTGCAAACTGTTTGCTTTTTAATCTTCAGAGTATAAGGGTTTCAGTGTCAAGATGGGATCTGCAAGGCATCACATATGTAGGTGTAGGTACTTAAATTCTTTGGTACCTGTTTTTTTGTTTTCTCACTCATATCCTCCTCCTTATAATTCTTCCCCAATGTAAATGTTCCAGAGAAACCATGACCTTTGATCTGTTTTACAAGGCCTTCAATAATTAAACATTTCAGCATCCGTTTCAGAAGACTCCTGTTACGCTGAACATCATATCTGTATGTAGAACTGACATACTTGTAGATGGAAAGGATTGAAACTCCTTTTTTTCCATTCATTTCTTTCACAGCTGTTAGAATCATCACACGTGTAGCTAAATGCAAAAGGATATCCTAACTCAGTCAAAATAATTAAAACGAAATAAAAAAACTCAGTTAATCTGCAGTGAGGACAGGACAGAGTTAAAAAAATCTAATATTTACGGTAATACAATACCATTATAAAGTACATAAAATAAGTTTTCGCAACATTAAAAATTATTAAAAAATAATTTAGAAAAATTACTCAAGTTTATTTGCTAGTCTTATGAAATAACCATTCAAAATTATAAAAGATATTCTTAAAATTAGTATGTACTACTATTAGCAAGAGAAATAGACATTTGCTAATCGAATTTGAAGTAGCTACACCTTAGAATAAACAAAGCTTGGTTTAAACTGTAAGCTAAAACCTTTTAAATAAATACAAGACACTGAAAAACAACTACCTGGAACAAGTCAAACAAAGAATAATTTTATGTTTTTGTCAAAATATTGTGAACTATAATTATATCCACTTTCACTAAGTACAGACAGCTATAAAGACAATTATTTACAAAAATTACAAGATTTTAAAGGTTATTAAAAACTGTAACAATGATCACTGTTTCTCTGAAAGACATCATACTTACGGGGGCACTGAATTTTTTCTTTTGGTTCAAAGTCTGTATTCCGGGTTTCTGTATCTTTTACTTTTCTTCTAAGACAACGTGATGGGATGAAATAATTCACCTCTTTCCCCTGATATAAAAGCAATATTCAGTAATCATGCATGTGCTTTCTGTACTTTGAACTGTATTAAAAATCAACTCTCCTTTCATTAAGAAATGTAACATAGCTATAAACAATTCTGAAATAAAAGATTAAATATGCTCTTCATACACATAAACCTACTTTTTGAATTTACACTAGCTTTCACTTCTTAAATATGCATATTATCTTAAATTATTTAAATGTTAAGTAGAAAATTTCCAAAATTAACTTTTTAAGGCATATTTAAAAATATAATTAACCCATTGAATTTATAATTCTGAAAATAGCTTGGAATTAAAATATGCAAAGAATTTAGTGATACTAAGACTATTCTTTAACTCACTGTTCTACAAAATAAACATATTTTTCTATCTCCTACTTAAATCTTGAATATTAATTTTGTAAAATTGGCCTACAACAATATGTGTGTGTGTGTGTGTGTGTGTGTGTGTGTGTGTGTGTGTGTGTGTGTATGTATACATGTTTGTAAATATGTGTTCGTATCTACTGGTCTCATTTCAGCAAAATTTAACATGTTGATTTTAGATCTACCCTGGGAAATTATAAGCTACAGCTGTATTTGTCTAAGCAAAAATTCTATCATAAACTCTGTTTTTAAGCATGGTTAAATATTTTATGATAAGGACTTATGATCATTTCATCTAACAATCTAATTACTAAGCTAGCCATATTAACAAAATTCTAATTACTACATTCTAAGTGTTACTTATCTGAGATCTGTGTAATTTGAAAAAACAGTTCTCAAAATAGCGATAAAGACAGTTTTGTAGTAGTTGAGGATCGAATAGTACTATCATAAAGGTGTTTCTCTAACAGCTACTGGGAAGCCTGGTAAGTGACTGTGCGGCCCCTTCCTAGTTGGCCAACAACAAGTGATAAAACCCTGCAGGTCACAAACACCTTATTTTCTATGCTCACTTGATGTTAACTAACACTAATATAAGTCGTTAGCCACAATGAACAAAATGCTTACTTGAGTGCCAAGCAAACGTTCACCAGATGAGGACTTTTGAGAACATATGTCCTCTACTTTCTGAGCACTACAGAATTCCTCCTACCTCAGGAAGAGTGAGAACATCTTGTTTGACATCTTGTCGAGTATGTGTCAGAATCAGAGCCAAAACTTCAACTGTCTTTCCAAGACCCATCTCATCTGCTAAAATTCCACCAAGCAACTGTGGCCCAGAATGTGGGTACTCACGAATGATGCTAATGGAGAAAACAGCACAATACATCATCACAGAAAAGCAAGTAAAAATTAGCTATCATTCTTAATTAGTGTTCCTAAAGAGAGCTAGAAGAAATTTATTAAAATTCTAAGTTTATTGAAAGTATACCTTAAGGTAAAACAACCGAAAACTCGGGTCATAAATATAAAAATTGTAATAGTATAAGCTGATGACTAAGTCTCCATAAATAAAATTGGTACTGATAAATACTCAGCAGCACTTCGATTTGGTTCTGTAGTGTTCCCCAAAACACTCATGTATGTGCAATTGTGTCTGGCTGGAAGGATCAGATGTTTGGGTTTGACTTGAAAGGACTAAGTCAACTTGTTAAGCTTGGGGGCAGCCAAGGGCAGAGCTTTCAGGTTTGTGTTAGTGAGCTGTGGACCTGGAAGTGAAGGAGAGGAACTGATCCTGAACGTGGGAGGCCCAAATGTAAGCCTGAGCTAACTAAAGACAGGAAGAAGAAACACTGTTATAGCTTCTTCCTGGGAAAGCTCTGGCCTTTGTTTAAGTCCCTGGATATCAACTTGCTCCCAGCTTAAAAAAAAAAAAAAAAAGAAAAAAAAATTCTAATAACACTTTAACTTTTTATTTTTTGAGGTACCAACAAGACGAAGGACAAATACTACAATCTTACAGTTTGTCATATTTACTTGTTAACTCAAGCATATAAAGAAAATTTTGCCTTACCAGCCTGTGTGTGGATTATAATAGAGCTTCAAATTCTCAGGCGTAACAATCTCTCGCCATAAGAAGTGAAGTGAACTTTCTGAGAAAAAAATATGACCATGAGATTTTGTTTGTTTTCCTTTCTTTCAGATAATCAGATTAAGAAAAATAAAAGTGAAGAATTAAGGTGTCCTGGGTTGGTGTCTCATATTCTCAGAAATACATACGAAAAGGCACACAGCTGACACATGGGTAAAGCTTTGGACACAAAGCCATAGAAACAAACAGCAATACAAGCCAAGTATGGCAAATTGCCAAGAGTTAACAAAACAAGAAAAGCAGCTCCTACAGATGGAAATTATCTGGCCTTTTATAAATCATTCAAGATGATGCATGAAGTTTTAAAATAACTAAACAGACATTGCTAGCAAGCTCATGAATTTGCCCAAATCATACCTGACCTCTTACATGGCTCAAAAAATAGGATGGATTACTTAACTGAGGAAAACATAAAACTATACCACTGAAGTACTGAGTTTGTTTCAACCAGAATCTTCTACTATCTTTATCCATAATATTTTAGCTTCTTAAAACTAATTATCAAGTAGGAAGTGTGTCTATACTCTACTCATCAATGAAGCACAAATGATTTTTGTTGCTTTCATATAGAATTAAAAGATGAAGTTTAAATAGACATACAGTTCTTATAAAATAAAAAATTAAGATAAAAATTTCATTTTAGTCAGGAAACATAAGAATTACTGATGCACACAGTATGAATATATAAAACATGCTGAAAGAAACAAAGCTTTCCCCTAAAGTGTGTGTGCGCGCGTATGCATGTGTGTGTGTATACATGTATACAGTAACTATATTCATTATTTCAAAAACAGATGAAACTGGTGGCAGTAGGTCCTTTCTGAAGGTGTTGACAGAGGAGAGTGAGCCGAAGAGAGACCTGTTTGAGTGATGAAAATAATTTTACATCAGCATTGTCTGAAAGAAATATAATGGGAACCACTTACACAATTTTTAATTTTTAGTTATATTAATAAAAACAAGAATCAGGTAAATTAATCTCAGATGAATGTTTTACTAACCCCAATATGACTAAAGTATTGTTTCAACATGTAACCAACATAAAACTACTAAGATACTTTACATTCTTTGTTTTTCAGGAACAGAGGGCACATTTTAAACTCATGGTACATCTCAATTTGACCAGTCATGTTTCAACATTCAAGAGTTATATGTAGCTAATGACATCATTTGAGACAGTCTAGATCTATTACTTTTATTTATTCATTTATTTTTAAGGCAGGGTCTTGCTCTGTAGCCCAGGCCAGTCCTACAATGTAGTCTAGGCTAGCCCTGAACTCACAATGTAGTCCAGGCTAGCCTTGAACTCAGAATGTAGTCCAGGCTAGCTTTGGACTCACAGCAATCCTCCTGCCTCAGCCTCCTAAGTGCTGAGATTACAGGCATGCACCACCATACTGGCTTTTTTTTTTTTTTTTTTTTTAATGTGGTGCTGGGGAATTGAACTTGGGGCTTTGCATTTGCAAGGCTAGAGCTTTAACTGCTATGCCATTCCTCTAACCTTTTTCTAGCTCTATCTAAGAAAGATAGGAAGTTTGGGAGGGAGACAGATTTGCTGAAATTAAGGACTTCATGAGCTTTATAATATATGATTACATACATTTTAGACTTTTATTTAAAGGAACTCTGATCTCTTAATAAAATGATGTAAAATATTAATATGTATAAGATACACTTCATGATAAGTCAAAGTGGACCAAAGTGGGAGAATAAATAACACTGGCTCTGACTTGTTATTTATTAACCAAAATGAAGTTTTAAAAAAAATGAAGTTTATATGATAAGAACTGGAACACTCGGAGGAAATTAAGTATTAGCTATTCGTCATTAACTAAGATAAATCTATTTAAGAGGAACGAGAAATAGTTAACACATCACTTCTTAGAATCCTGTAAAAATCTTATGTTTATCCCTATATAGTTAAAAAGAAAAAAATACATCTTATAAATCTATAACTTTCAAGAAAATACTTAATAGATGACATTTTATTTTATTACTATTTGAAAGGCAAAGAAAACAATGCAAATATAGGAAAGAGATCCTTTAACTTTGCAAATTTTCTGTCATTAACACTAATTATCAAATTTTAAAGAGTTTCTTGCAGATGACTAGAAAACTTTCCATCTAATTAGGATCTGAATACAATTCTTAGTTGGTAAGTCAGGTGAACAAATTTCTGGGTATTCACTACTTCTAATCAAGGAAAGGCTGCATTTACATTGGGAGGAAAAAAATCAATCCAAAATTTTGCAAATGAGGAGAGTTATATACTAATTTTTTCAGATTTCAATTTTGAAGGATTTATTAGAAAATACTTTTGTCTAGGGCTAAGGACAGAGCCAAGCAGCATTTGCGAAGCTCCAGGTTCAGTCTCCAATACTGAAAAAGAAATCAATTTTATACACTTTAACACTCATCCTAGCCTTTTTTTCAATATGCTTTAATGATTACTTCCACCCTACTCCATCTCTCATATACTGTATACTCATATAATCCTTCCAAGATGTGCTTTTCATTAAGAATCTTATACTCGCCACTATTAGGAGTGCTTCTGAGTTGCTCTTGTTGTAACATCCAGTTGACAGCCTCTCTCTGGTAGGGTCTCAGCACTGGGGTCAACGCAGGATGCTGGACATCCACTTGGACAGACTGTGTTTCTTGCTGATGTGTTTGCTTCACAAAGTGATAGAGTTCATCAATGTCCTGTCCCTCTGACTCACTCTCTGAATCTTCTTCATCATCTTCCAACAAATCTGAAAACCCAACAACAGTGCTCACAAACTGATCTACTTTTTATAATCACAAGCAATTTTTATTGTAAGAATATACCACATACGTACCTAATCTAGGGGTCTTGTTCAATGTTTTGTGCCTAGAAACTCCTGTTAAACATTTGCGCTGATAAATATACCCATTCATTATTTAAGATAGTTCAACTGCTACTTTTTCAAAGCATATTATCTTGCTTTCCCTGACTGGAATGAAGTTTCTCGTCTGTATTTATACAGTATCTTCAGAGTTTGGATATAACAGTACACTGTAATCTACAGAATTATAGTCATTTATGTGCATTTGTTTCTTCCTCATTGAAGACAATGGCAGTCTTGTTTTTATAGCTGCTCAGAAGTGACACACACCTTGCCCATTTTGAGTATTAAATAACTATCTGATAAAATGAATGTTTTTTGCATTTATAGGGTAATAAACTGTTTCACTTTTACATGTGAACATAAAAAATCTGTATTAGATATAAATTTTCTCTATTAAGATAAGGGTTTCCATTATATTTCTTATGCCAAAAGGGATATATGTATTTAGTAGCAGAAGATAGTTAGAAAACAAATGCTTAAACTACTAATATAAATTTATAAGAATATTCAGTTGGTTTGGTGGGAACAACTGCCCTCTGGAAGATTCATTCTGATTGTAAGAGAACAAAATAAAAATGAAAACTCAAACAAATTCATGATCCCTTTCAGCTGATTCCTTATTAAAAACAGTATGTGAGTTGAAGAATACAGTATTTTTGAACTGCTTGCAAAAAGGCCTCTATAGTTGTATAGGACATATTTAACATGTTCTAAGAACTAAGAGATTATACACACAAAAAATGCTTTTTTCATTAAAAATATACACCACACAGGATTTTCAAAACACAATTAATGGTTATATTTCCTTGTTATATAATGCATAATTATTCATATGTAATCTAGTATTAACATAAATTTAAAATTTTCCTTAGAAATAACATTCTTAAAATTCAAATTTTAGCCATGCCTGGCTGCTCAGGCCTGTCTGTAATCCTAGCACTCTGAGAGGCTGAGGTAAAGAGGAGCACAAGTTCAATCTTAGCCTCCGCAATTTAGCAAGATCCTGTCTCAACACCAAAAAATGGGCTGAGGATTATAGCCTGGTACAAAGTCCCTAGGTTTGATCTCTAGTACTCCCCTGCAACCTAAACTCTTAAAAAGCAGAATAATGGAATTCTTATTATGCCCTTAAAAAATTCCAAATGGGTGGGCTAGAGGAATGGTACAACAGTTAAAGACCTTCCCTAGCAAGGATAAGGCCCTGAGTTCAATTTCCCAGCACCACATAAGCTGGATGTGGTGGTGCATGCTTGTAGTCCCAGCACTTGGGAGGCTGAGGCAGGAGGACTGCCATGACTCCAAGGCTAGCTTGGGTCACTAGTGAGTTCAGGACCAGCATGGAGTATAGGGCAAGATTCTTTCTCACAAAGAAAGAAAAAATCCAAATGTACTTGCAAACATTTGTTCTAATCCTAAAATCAAAGATT
This sequence comes from Ctenodactylus gundi, assembly GCA_004027205.1. Classification (NCBI taxonomy): domain Eukaryota; kingdom Metazoa; phylum Chordata; class Mammalia; order Rodentia; family Ctenodactylidae; genus Ctenodactylus; species Ctenodactylus gundi. The sequence goes on from PVKB01002127.1 coordinate 180,901, forward strand.
TACTTTTCTTTGAATCTATAATAAAATTATTTACTATTGTTGATATAATAAAGCTTTAAAAGAATATGCTACAGAATCAATTCAATGGCTAAGTTAGAAACTGATTTTCAAAATATTCCAATATGAAAATGCTCTATAATTTGCGCTCCTGAAATAAAGTTGACCACTAATTCTCTAAGCATTACATTACTTGGTTATAGTCTATAAGCTAAGCACAGTGCTAAACAAATAAAGACATCTCAGATAAGGAAAACTGCCATGCATAGGGTGACTTTATGTAAGTAATTTAAATTTTATCATACTGTATTACCTGTTTTTCTGACTTATATGTACTAGATGAGAAAGCCTACAATTCCAAAGTAATAGCAATTTTAAAGTTTACTTTAAAAATTACCTGGAATGGTAAAATCATACAATTTTTCTATCACTCTCTTCATGAGTTGATTGAACTTTTTCATTCTTGAATTTGCATCACTCAAAGAGTCTAGTTTTGCTAGGCCAGCTTCTAAAATATAAATTCCAACCTATAAAGATTTGACAACATTACTGTTTTACTTGGAACATACCATTCTTTATGAGGACATGAGGAAAAAAATTTTAGTGATACCATTTCAGAGCATTTGTCCCATAAACACTAGATATATATGTGCCTTATATTTTCACTTTCAATAATAAATTCATTTCAGAAATTCAAGTGCCTACCATCTGTGATTCACCATTCAAATTACTGGTAAAAAGAAAAAGAAGAAAATTTCCCTAACCAAATTTGGCTCCAGTAAGCAAGTGAGAGAATACCAAATTTTATCACTGACGTCACTGATTCCTAAATTTGGTGAACATCAAATGACTGTTGACATTTGTTAATAATGCAGGCTTCCTTGGAATACCCAGCACCTATTCAAAGATTCTCATGCATACTTAGGACAGATCTGGGCTCCTTATAACTTCTAAAGATACGAAAACAGACCCTGACTAATGTTAATTATTTTGATTCTATTGAAATAATTCAGTATAAAGTTTTGCAGCTCAAATACATGAATACTGGCATTGATATTTAGGAGTCAAATAAACTTGAAAAATGTAACTTTTATTTTGATCCACATATTCTCATTCACCAAATGGAAAGGAGCCTATGTGAGACAGTCTAAGTAATTGAATTTAAAAAGTTACTCATAGTGAATCACAAATGCTGGTATCCTTCATTCTCCAGACTACTACTGAACCTAATTCCCTAATCACCAAGACTTTTATATTATTTTAGAAAGAGTAAGACTCCACCAAATTTCATTAGTTTCTATTTGCCTTGTGTTCATCCAGAAATGGCTTACTGTAATGACGATAAATGTTAAAATATTCATAAAAAACAAGATTAAAAAAATGGAATAGAACAAGACATGGTTTGCTGAGGAAAATGACAGAACACAGACATACAACTTATAAATTTTTGTATACTTTTATCATTATGCCACAATTTTTGTACTCACACCTACTTAATAAAAGCAATTCCTTGGCTTTATAGATTCACTGTCCAGGGAAGATATAATGGTTATCTAATGCTTCTAAATTTCCTCCTTTACTTCAGTCAATTCTGAAAATATAAATAAGCCCACTGATGTGATCATTTTTAATGTGAGAAATTTATAAGAAAGAGATTTCATTTGAAAAATGATGAAATAAGATTTTCAATTTTTTTTCTTTTAAGTTTACCATTAGGTATTCTGAGGGAAGAATATGTTAACACCACCCAAGATTTAAGAAAGATAAAATCTCCACACATAAAGTAAACACTGAATGGAAAAGTAAAGAGTGAATAGGGGTATCTAGTGGAAGGTATGGGAATGATCCAGGCAGACGGAATAATCTAGGCAGAGGGAGCTGTAAGAGTGAAAGCAAACATGAAGAACGACCTTTAGGGGTATGTACGAAACAAGTCAGTTTGCAGTTTGTGGGACAAACCAAAAAGGATGAAGCTTAAGGATCTAACAAAAAAGGAACTTGTGCGCTAGATTAGAAGGAATATACTTAGTTCTACAGGCAGAAAGAAATGTAATTGCATGGCAACATTCCAGAAATAAAGTCAATAAAGGATTTGAACTTCAGTACAGGAGACAGAGAAATGATTGTTAAAAGTAAGAGGAAATGATGAGAAGGATAAAGTCATTGAAAGTACAGACAGAGAAGAGGAGAGAAGGTGATCTCCTAGAAAAAGTCCACTATAAAACAAAGTTTGTAAAGTTAGTGAAAACTCAAAATAAAACATATTTTGAAATTTCTCCACAAGAGATTCAGGCCAACATTTCAGATTTTCCAAGTTAACTTGACAGCAAACTGCCAATACATAAGAAACTTAGAAAGATTCCACAGAAATTAAGTACCTTGATGATGTTATTTCCTTCTGGTCTGTGGTGAAGTTTTATTCTTTTTTTCTTTTGCAGCCATTCCAAATCTTCTAACATTTCACCACTGAAGGATGATTCCACAAGAATAACCTTGTCACAAATGCTGACTGGTTCTTTGGGTCCCTTTTCTTGTGTATCTATACCTTCACATTCTGAATGAACATATATTAGGAACTGACTGCTTGTGTCTGAACTCTTCAACGTAAAACTTCTTTCAGAAAAATTTTCAACTAAACTCTGTTCAGGAATAAGCTGAAGAGTCAAATCTCCCAGAAATGCTTTCCAAGAATTATCAAAACGATAGGGAGAAATTACAACATTCAATTTTACAGACGATGAGGAAAAAATATCAACGGTCTCTTCTTTTTCAGTTAACTCTGAGCTCATGGTCCCTGAACATCTCTTCTTATCTCTATGAGTCACTTCTTCTTGAGGACTATCATCTAGGACAATGTACCGAGCAGGAGAGGAGTCCGAACCTGGGTAAGACTGTTGTTCATCAGTCAAGGTGAGCAGTGGTGGTTCATTTCTCCTGTCCTCATGCATGTTCCAGCGAAGCTGCTCCTGCTTTTCTTCATCTACCTTTACTGGAAGAGCACGTTTCCGTCGGCTACTCATTTTCACGTGTGGTTTCGTATATAAGAATTCTAAAATACAAATGAAAGAGTAGGCATACTAAGTGAAGACTGTAGTATGGAAGTACTTCTATGTAAGAAATGCATAATAAATTCCTAGTCTATATGTACACCATGGCCCTTCAGAGAGACGATAAAAAGCAATGGGTCTCTTTTTATTAATTAAGATTTATCTAAGCAAGCATTAACTGTAATTTCACACATATCAAGCAAGTGCTAATGTATTAATGGTTTCTAGTGGATCAATTTAGTAGAATGTTTGTAATATCACTACAAAACTTCAATTTTGTTTTGTAATCCCAATACATTAACAAAACCTCATTTGACACTTACAAATGTATCTTTTCCCCCATTTTATTGATATGTATAAGTGTAATACATAAAGTTTACACTGAACTTGAGTATTTTGTGCATATATATAGTGGCAAAATTACAAATCATTCCCCTCTCACTTTTCAATCCTCCCACTCCTTTCCCCTCCCTCCAGTTTCCATTATTCCCCACAATCAGTTCTATGAAATAGTTGTGATTTTAGTTTCGCATATCAGAGAAACCATATCTTCTTTTTCAAAGGTGGAAAAATAAAAATTCAAGTATGTACTTCTTTTTCTGAATTAGCAAATAAAAAGAATAAAAGGGACAGCTGGGCAAAGAATAAGCTGACAATGGCAATGAGAAGAAAACAAGAGAGAAAGAATAAAAAAAGAAAAAAGAAAAGAGAGATCCTGGGGGGCTAGAGGAATAGCACAGAGGTTAAAGTGCTTGACTAGCAAGTACAAGGCTGTGAGTTCAATTCCCTAGCATCACATAAACTGGGCATGGTGGCACACACACCTGTAATCCCAGCACTTGGGAGGCTGAGGCAGGAGGACTGCCTGAATTCCAGGCCAGCCTGGGCTACATAATGAGTACAGGATCAGCCTAAACTGCAGAGAGAGATCCTGTCTCAAAAAAAAAAAGAAAGAGAGAGAGAGAGAAAGAAGGAAGGAAAGAGAGCTCAGTTTATCCAAAAAGGGTCTAGAGAGCTCAATGTAGTGGTATATGAGGTATGCTCTAAACCAGTGGTCCCCAAATTCTTGATACCAGGGACTGGTTTTGTTGAAGACCATTCTGGGGTAGGGTGGAGGTTTACTTGTCATGCAGTATGTTATTGTAGGATGGCTTTGAAATGGTAAGCAGCAGCAGGGGAGCGGGGAGCAAGGATCAAAGCTCCACCTGTCAGGTCAGCAGCTGCACTAACAGGAGCATGCTGATAGAAGGTGGAGATTCGCTCTCTGTTCAACTCCTGCTGGCCACTCATCTCTCCCAGTGGCCTGGTCCTTCCAAGGCCAAGGACCAACACAGGTTGAAAGCCTAAGTGTTGGGGACCTCTGCTCTACAATACACTTTCCTCAAAAAAACAGCCATTCCTATATCAAAAGGAATAATTCAGAGATTAAATAATATAGTCATAATGATGGTTGGTGCCTATTCTGGCCTCGTAACAGGTGACAATGTATGAAAAATTAGAATTTAGCTTTAAGTACTTTAAAAATACTCTTGATAATTTTATTTTAAATAAAATCCAGTCAGTTATTTGCTATCTCTCCACTGAGTAGTTAACACTGCTGTAGTGGACAATACAAGGTAAGTATAAACAAATCACAAACTCTAATGCAGAATAGATAAGAAAATGTGTTTTTGTTTATTTTTAACAAACTGAGCAAACAGAGCTGCCTTCCCACACTCCTCTACTCCTACTGATTCTCTAACATTTCTAACTCCCTGCCCCACATGTGAAGAATGTGTTTTAAAGAAATAACTTAAGAGTACATAGTTCTGTTTTAAAAAAGACAAAACAGGGCTGGAGGAAAGGCATAGTGGTTAAAGGTTAAAGCGCAAGGCCATTAACTGGATGTGCAGCACATGCTCATAATCTCAGCACTCAGGAGGCTGAGACAGGAAAATTACTGTCTTAGGCCAGCCTGGACTACGTAGTGAGTTCAGGACCAGCCTGGACTACAGAGCGAGACTCTGCCTAAAAAAAAAAAAAAAAAAAAAAAAAAAAAAAAAAAAAAAAAAAAAAAAAAAAAAAAAAAAAAAAAAAAAAGGCAAAACCAAACCACTTGGCAAAATCTCTGCCTATGAGAAACTTGAGAAATTTCTACAGAATAATACAGAAAGAAATCATACTGAAAAACTAAATAACAACAGGAGTATATTAGTGCAAAAAAAAAAAAAGGGAACATCATCAGAAGTATCCCATTCTCAATGGAGATGGATCCGAAGGTAGACACAAATAAGCCCAGGGATCACAGATACAGATAATCAAAGAGTACCTACTCCACTTCTCTTAAAAGCAAGAAAGCTGTAATGGAGGTATGTATTTTCTTGTGGGAGTACTGCCAAGTGGAGAGATGCCTTTTGTTAATGACAACCACAGAAAAAGCTAATGGCAACTGACCCTGCCTACAGAGGGGTCTTATCAATTTTTACTTCTCTTGAACAAGCAGAAAACAAGTTTTAGCTGCTACTTCTCATCCTTCCCTTAATTAAGCTTCAAAAGACGATTTAAGATGACACAGGCAACCTTAATGGCAAAGATGAGCTCGCAATGAAAAATCAAACATTTAGGGATTTCAACTGGAAAAAAAAACAATGACGACAAATTTTAATCTATGAGGCAATATAAATAAGACTTTACAACACATACAGTCAAAATCATCAAGTCCTTAAGAGATAATATACTTTTTCTATTAAACAGGAGATAATAACATCAAAAAGAAGTTCAGTAATTTTAGAGAAGCAAACTATATTACTGAAATATGAAAGAAAGAAAAAGAAGTAGGCCAATGATTCAATAACAGACTGGCTATTAGCTTAAGAGCAACTGTTACAATCATCCCTGAGAGAAATCACACACATGAAAGAAATCTTCCTATGGTCCTAACTCACTCTTTGTTTACCTGGGGCTTTATTTGTTCAAGCACTCAGAGATCTAAAATACTGTGAAACTCCTCAGTCAGAGGAGAACTAGGATAGCTGCTGGGCCTTCACTCAGGTTCTCACTGTAAGAGAGTTTCCAGAACATCAGAGGAAGAAACTCAGTAGCTAGTGGGCTGTTAGAAGTAAAAGAAACAGAATTTAGAATTTGTAAAATCAAAACACTAGACAGGAGTGAGTAAAACAAAGAGAAGACTCTGTGGACACTTAAGGGAATGTTTTGAGTCTATGAGAGGGCAATGATTTATATTTATAGCTGAGGAAGATATTTGCAACTGGAATAAGAACCACCAAAAATAGGTGAAACAGGCCCAGGAGATCATACATGCCTGAGAAAATTACATGGAAGGATCCTTTGATACAAAAGGTAAATTCAGAGTTCTCAAAAGTGAGAACTGACTTAAGAGTACAATCAAAATAGCTTTAGACTGGTTAAAAAGAACAAAATATTGTTTATAGCTATCATAATAAATCTTGAAAACAAATAAAATTTAACAAAATGTCTAGCATTAAAGAGAAAATCACCTGGCATGGGAAAAAAAACCATCAAAACAACAACAACAGGAAAAAACTATGGCAAGAATGAAAAAAAAGTAAGATCTGGAATAATATAAAGGTAAAAAAAAAATAATAAAGAATCAGAGTCTACAATGGTTTGGATTTAGAACGTCTCCCCAAGAGACTCAAGTAAATGAAAAGTAATTCATGTAACAGGATCCCGTGAATTAATCTACTGATTTCATGTTTTGCTAGTAGGTGGGTCCTAGTTAGAAGGGGCAAATCACTGAATCTGTGTCTTCTGTGTTAGCTCCTTCCTGGACTTTCTGCTTCCCCACCACCATGGGATAAGCACCTGCTCGCCACTATGGTGCTCTAGGCCATGTTCTTATACCACTGGCAGCTACCATGAATGTACTGAGAACTTCTGAAACTATGAGCTAAATTAAACCTCTTCTCCTATAAGTTGTGGGTATTGACTACTGTGTGCAGTGACAAGAAAGTGACCAAGACAGCCACCTACTGGAAAATATAAAGTAGTCTAACAAGCATGGAATTGGAATCTTATCAGAACAAGGGCAGAAAGGTAAGAAAAAATATTTGACAGAAATTCTGTACAAAAAAATTCCAAATTTGATAAAACTTATCAAGCCAGAAATCTAAGAACCCCAATGAAACCCAATCAGAGTAAAAACAAGCATAGTAATATCTCACATAACTGCAGATTTTTAAAAAAACTAAAAAAATTTATGCCTATGGATTTACAATACATGAAATATAAGATGTTATCACACAGAATGATATAGTAAATGAAAATCTGATTTTCAAAGAAATAGAAAACATAGATTCCAAAGAAATAGAAAGCATAAATTCAAATAAATGTGTAAATATAACAGAATTTTTCTTACATTTATATGGACTATTTTTCAAGTAAAATATTTTATTCTAAAAACTTTTAAGCAAATATAGAGAAAACAGTGTGGTTCTATAGTCAGACCTATATACAATATATTATGTTCAAACATTAGAAGATTTAAAATATCAAGATATCAATTCTTCAATACTGATCTACAAAGTCAGAAATAAAGTAATTCTCTGGCAGAAATTGACAAACCGGTTTTAAATTCATACTGAAATGGCTATCAAAATCTAGTGCTGAAATTTTTTTGGAAAAGAGGAATGGAATTCAATGAGTTACACTGATTCCTCTACTTATGCTAGTAATCAAAATAGTGTGACAATAGTGTAAACATTAATATACATGTCAACAGAATAAAGTATCCAGTAATAGACCGATACATGAAAAAGATCCTCCTGATTTTAATTTCTAAAATCCTCAAGTCTTTATTTTCACTTTATTTGACATTTGACATTTCCTTTATCTTGTTTATATAAGGGATTTCAAAGGCAGTCAATGGGTGAAGTATATATCTTTCAATAAGTTGTTGCCCATATGACAAAAATATGAACTTTGACCTTTACCTCATAACATACGTAACAACTAACTTAAAATGGATCATACAATAGATAAAAGTTAAAAATCAGAACTTCTAGAAAAAAAGAGAAAATATGAGTGAAACACAATAATGTAAGAAAGACAAATTTAAATGTGACACAAAAACAGACTGCAAGAAAAGAGAAGTTAGGTGCTCAATAGCCACTTAAGACTAGTAGTTGCTTCAAGGCACAGTGCAAATAAAAACTCTCCATAATAGCAAAGTCTATCAGTGAGATTCTAAGTCAACCATGAGAATTCCATTCCTTTAGTCACTGCTTAGTTTATGAGTTTGCAGGTGAAAGATTATCACCATTACCAAAAGTTAACTGCTTCCCAAGCATTTTATCCCCTTTTATTTTAGAGAAGTAACATTAGAAATTTTCTAAGTGCTAATCTTTGTCCAGTTTTTCAGGGAACATGTTGGAATACTGAAACTAGATCATTCTACTGGAACTTTCAGAAGTTAGATTAAAACAGCTTATAAGTTAGTTAGTGCTACAAACATAATGTATTAACAACATACCATCCCGAAACTCAATGCCTTGAGAAATCTTTTTTTTTTTTTTTTTTTCCTCTCACAGATCTGCAGGTTACCTGATGGGGGCTAGTGTAGGTTAGGTGTCCAGAGGTGCAAACTGTCTCTGCTTATACTGTAGTTCGTATTCTTTTGGAATAGAAGATGCTATCTGGAATGTTCTTGGGGTAATAGTATAAGGCGTAAAAGTATGAATCCAATCACACCAGTACTTTTCCAAGTGCTTGGTATAAAAAAATGATTCAGGTTCTATGAGGAAATAAGTTCTGTCAACAAGTTACTTTGATGGAATCAAAAAAAAAATGGTAAGAAAATATATGATACTTCTGTAAGTGAAATGGTACACGGTAAAGAGCATGGATACAGGTTGGGGAGTGAAGGGCCACTAGGGTAATTGGGCCAAGTATAAAACATCGCACTGACCATAACCATGAAAGCTCATAAAACATCTAGTTGTGAAGCCTTATATCTACAGTGATGAGACTCGTAAGAGAATGTGAAATTTGAAATCTTAGATTGTAATCCAGCTTTGACATTTATTGACTAGGATACTGAAACAGTTATCTAATGTTTATGTGCTTGTTTTTTTAACTTCTAAAAATGAGGAAAACAGCAGGATTGTGATTAGACATAACTGAAGTACAATAGCCCAGTAATGGAAGCATGTATTCATTAAGTGGTACTTGCCATCATCCTGAGAACACTCTAAATTACACTTTATAGTAACCAAACTTGAATGAAGCGGGGAAGTACAGATCATTGCCTTTTAACTTTAACTGCATGTTAGAAGAGACCTTTAAAAATTCCTGATGTCTATGGCATACCCTAGGCTAATTTAAACAGAATTTCTGGAGTTAGGACCCAGGCATCATTCCCATTGTGTTTTAGGCTTGTAAAATGCTTCCTAGAATATTCCAGTGTACAGCCAAATTCGAGATACCTTATTATAAACAAGAAATTGCATATTAACATCCATTTCTTTCCTTTCAAATTATAGAGCAGTTGGGAAATAGCTGCCTAGCTCAGTATAGTCTCAAGACTAGTTCCAGTCAATAGAAACATGAGTAGAAGTAATACGTAATATTTTTACAATAAGCTTGCAATAGAGATATTATTATAGAACAAACTCCGACTATTTACACTTTTATAGTAAGATCCATTTGTCTTTTAAATTATGTATGCCACTAAAATTCACATTCTTTCAGATGTTTGCTTTCAACCTGATTCTATTAGAGCTTCTAAGTATTTGTATGTTAACGTTGAGAAAACTAAATAGTAGGATTTATAGTAAGATTTTCCATTGTCCAGTTCTCAATTGAGCAAACATTCATTATTTAAGAAAAAAAAATCTTGTTGACTCTTTAAGAAATCTCTATCCAGAGATAAGTTCCTAAGCCAAAAGGGATTATTTGGCCAAAGAAATTTATAATCAAAATGGCAATTAGGAGCTATTAGGTACTGGTAAATTTTTATAAATCTCTTTCTTTTTTTCATTCATTCATTCTTTTTTTTTTTGACACAAGGTCTTGCTCTGTAGCCCAGGCTGGTCCTCAACTCATATGGAGCCCAGGCTGGCCTTGAAGTCATGGCAATCCTCCTGTCTTAGCCTCCTGAATGATAAATCTGTTTCTATTTCCTATGTCTTTCATGTGTCTTTGTACTGTATGAATTACATTTTTGACAATTCCAACTTTTTCCTCTTCCTTACATATCCATATTCAGTCAAAACACCACTATTTAGATAAGACATGATTATGTAAAGTTTTCCATATGGGTCATACTTTACTGTCCTGCATTTAAACTAAAAGCTCTTTGTTGTAATATTATTTATTTATCACATTTTTTTCCAGATGCTGTTTGATCTTCTCTGGAAAGTATTCCATAAACTGATAGTTAAGAGGACTCTCCTCTTTGAGCCCAACTGTGACAGGGTTCACTCTGGATCACTTAAAAGCTGAGCAGGAATAGTACTTATTCAGTACTGTATCCCCAATTCAGGTCATTGACAGGATATAAATGACATACAAAGTAAGGTGAAACAAAGATCTTTAACTTCCTAAATATCTTCCCACTATTACTTTGCTAACATTTTGTTGTTGTTGTTGAAGTCTCTCATGCACATTCTAGAAGACAAAGATAATAGGAAACTATTCTTTACTATTTCCAAATAGTCTGACTGAGGCAGGAAAAAACCTGCCAAAATTATATTTTGTTTTTGTTTTTGCTTTTCAAGGCAGGTTCTTACTCTTCAAAATTCTATCTTTAACAGGAAAGTAGCAATACAATGTTAACAGAATACAATGAATCAATGTTAATGGAACTTAAAGTTCATTAAAGTTCAAATTATTATCTCTTCATTAAAAAAATACACATCCAGAATTATAAAAAATAAGCGACAGATCAGGATTCAGGCTATCAAGGGAAGCAAGGAGTAGTTGCCTCACTGCTGTCCAAGGTGTTGACTTATACAAGCAAAGTTCAATCATTACTGAAGTTTGAAAAGTTCTTAATGAACAAGCTCTTAATGATCCAGTATTACCACAATTACTTATTTATCATGGTACCGGGTTTTCAATCCAGGACTTTTGCCTTGAGATACATCCCTGGCACTGTTTTTATTTTGAGACAGAAGACATTTGCCAAATCACTCAGTTGCCCAGGCTGGGCTTGAACTTGCTTTCCTCCTGTCTCAATCTCCCACAGTGTTTTTCTTTTCTGCAGTGACATCTCCAAGGCAGAACAGTTTCTTCTCTTGAACGCTAAAATAATTATATGAATTTGAAAAATACCCTCATAAAAAGCTTTTTATCAAATTCTATTTTCTCCCAAATCTTTTCAGCTTCAACACTTAATAAAAGAATTACTTTGACAATTTTATGAGTTCAGTTGCTTTGGACTAGGTAAAGAGGACATATTATAGCACATTTCAAGAGTCAATTATATTATTGTCAAATGTCTGCTCTAGGAAATGACCCCAATACTGTTCACCACTGCTCTGATTCCAGCATGGTAACTGGCCATAAACTTAAGTTTTTCTGGTGACAAGTGGCAGTATAGACATTATAGATTATTTCTATTCAACAAGTGTGATCATTTTATGATTCCTGAAATCATCCGCTGCAAAAATTAAAGAGCAGTAATGATTTTAAAATTACATTTTCTTAAGTAACGCCTAAGTTAACTGACTCACAAATGGAAAAACATCAAACATCTAGCAGATTCTACTTCATGCTAATGTGAAGTCATTTGGAAAAAAGGTACAATCTTAATGGACATATTTCCATTCATGCCACTACCACGACCACAGTCAAAATCCACACCCTGCAATAGTGGCTCTGAAAGCAAACGTACTTAACTATTTTGCAAAGCTGATAGAACTTTCTGTCAGACCAACGCAGAAGTCTCTGCCTCCGCTTTTAACATCGTGCACCCTCCAATTGGCGCGCGCTGAAAAGCTAGTAGGCGGCCCAGCTCCACGCCGCCTGGTGTTATCTACAGCGAAGGACAATTCAGTTATTTTCCCACACGACCCAGAAGCGACTCCGAGAGTCAGAGCTGGGCTGTCAGAGCCGGGCAAGCAACCTTTCCGGAGGCCAAGTCCACGGCCACGGTTCCGGGGGACACTAGCGCGAGGACCCTTCCATTGCAGGCCCAGTCCGCGAGGAGAAGCACAGCCTCCCTTCTCAGGGTCCCCACCCGCACCCCTTAAGGCCGCGGCGGTCCTGAAGCCCTCCCGTACGTCTGGAATGGGGAAGGGTGCGTGGAAATTTCAGCTGTCGCTCCCTTTCCGCGCCGGACCTTCGCGGACACAGGGACCTTCCCTCAGAGGCCCTGGGAGGCCGGGACGCCTTCCTTCCCCAGCCAACCTCTGACCCCTGACCCTCCATCACCCAAGCGCCTACCTCTGCTGGTTCTCCAAGCCTACCGCGTCTCTCTGCACCAGACACAGCCCCTCTAATGTCCCTGTAGATTCCGAGCAGGCATCTGCCTGAGGTGGGCACGAGCGCTTTAGACTGCTTTATGTTATGTTTCCCGGGGGCCGAGCGCCTGAGAGCGTAGCCACCGGGTACGCGCTGGGACGTGGGGTCAAGGTGCACGCGCACGCCCCGGAGCCCCGCCCCTTCTCTCCTGCTCTGCCTTCACGAATCTCTTTTGCGCAAGTCCGCTTCAGCAAAACCCATTTCGGGATCCCGTGAGATTCTCGCGATTGCTCTGCCCGACATTACAGAACACAGGATTGGCTGGAACACCGAAGGCGGTGACGCGGCACTAAGCCGATAAGGGCGGGAGTCGCTGCCGGAGAGGCGAGCTCCCTTTGAAGTGGGGCCTGAGTGTAAATGCTGTTTTTAATAAGAAGAGGTGGGTGTGAATTTGTGGCTTTAATAAGAAGATTAGAAAAATGTTCTCCAAAAATATTTTATCGCTTTAACAAACTAGTTACTAATGAAGTACAACAGAAGTAAAAAAAAAATTGTTAAGACTTTCAAGTGAAATGTAAGTATGTTAAGAGGAGAGGAAAACTACATGTATTATACTGAAGCTGGCTTTCCAGCATAATTATCTGTTCTTTCGTCTATCCCTCATAGAAGAAAGCTTACGCTTTGGAGTAACTGTTTAGAGACTTCAGGGACGGGGACCTGTAAAATAGCCCCCGGGAAACACCGAGGGCGCCCGTAATGAGTACCCAGTAAGGATTCAGTTTCAGCTGAAAGGTGGTGGCGAATGAGTGTAAACGCAGAAACACTCGAGTCCGTACTTGGCATAAGAAAAAAAAAATCCATTGTAGTTAAGACAGTCCAGAGTTGGCGTACTACCTAGTATAGACTATAGAATACATCTCAAAAATACTGTGAAAGAAACTACATAAACTACGCCCTATGAATTTAGATGGAAATCGGTTGGCTTATCCAAAATTTCATAAGGCAAGTTGGAAAAGGTAGTATTGAGCTTGAATTGCACTAGTGGAGTGTCCTTTTTTCACTGGAGAATAGATCATTTTACCAAATATAAAAAAATATACCTTGTGGAAGTGTCATTTGAAACTCACTGTTTAAAAATACATGGTGTCCTAAAAGGTTATCTTTGATAAGGTCTCACTTTTGGAACACAAACCTGACCTTGCAGTTTGGCTGACTCCAATTGGTGCCGGGCACCAATATTTAATGGTATGCACAGCATCTTTTCATCTTATTTTTTTCCTATAACAATTATCCTTATTAATACATGTTTGCAATATGTAATAATTACAGCCCACTTGGGGAATTGGTACATATTGTACCTTAAATGTTTTTACTTCTCCTTCCCCTACTCGTCTTCCTGTCTCCCTATTTCCCCAGATTTGATTGGGTCAATTCATAGACATAATTACGGTGATCCTGTGCAATATATATATATATATATATATATATATATATATATATATATATGTGTGTGTGTGTGTGTGTGTGTGTGTGTGTGTGTGTGTGTGTGGAGAGAGAGAGAGAGAGAGAGAGAGAGAGAGAGAGAGAGAGAGAGAAGGTCTCATTATGTAGCCCAAGTTGGTCCTGAACTCACTATGGAGCCCAGGCTGGCCTTGGACTCACAGCAGTTCCCCTGCCTCAGCCTCCTGAGTGCTGGGATTACAGACGTACCACCATGCCCAACTTATGTGGTGCTAGGGAATCAGACTGCAATGCCATTCCTCCAGCCCCTGTGCAAGATATTAAACTTTATTATGTGTGCCATTCTATAGGTGTTCAGTGTGTGGCAATCTAAGGCAATTGCAATGGTAACTTTAAAGATAACTGATCATAGATCACTATAATAGATATAATAGTAATTTGAAATATTGTGAGTATGATTAAAATGTGACAGGGAAACAAAGTATGTGCTGCTGAAAAATGACACCAATAGATTTACACCATGCAAAATTGTCATATGCAAATTTATAGAAAACCACAGTGTTTGTGAATCATGGTAAAGTGAAAGACAATAAGATAACATGCACCTGTAAATGTGAGGGCAGGTGGACCACTGGATTTTTCTTTTGGACTCACTAGCCAGAGCCATTGTAGCTCCATTTTTTTGGAGGGAACAGTAGCTTTATTCTTAACATACCCCTGACTCAGGATATCCATTTCAGAAATTAATGATATAAGTTGTTCTCAGGGAGAAGAATTATTTGAGAAGAAATAGATGAGTTACTGAAATGTTAACTCTATTTGGAGATAGAAGATAACTAATAATTTATCAATGTGTATATTTATATTTCATAAGACCCTTTCAAGTTGAGTTTATCCATTCGATTCCTGATAGAGTATTTTTAAATTTCATTTTAGAGAACAATCTGATACCTAGAGAAACTTGATAACTTGCCAGTTTAGCTCTAAGAGAATAAGAAAATCTAAAACTTCTCTTGACTTCTCTGTCCAGGCTATTGCCTCTTATTATAGTAATTTATTCATCAGACTAGGTTAGCATGGGCAAAGTGAAGGCAAGAGGCATGTAATTATTTAATGACACAGAAATATATATATTTCATGGCATATGTGTGTGTGTGTGTGTGTGTGTGTGTGTGTGTGTGTGTGTGTGAACAATGAGGATCATTCAGGATCTACCTAATTTTCTCCTTAATAGAAAGATTGTTAATGAAATAACTTGAGAAATTTATTCCATATTCTCCTTCCTTTGCCTGCCCTATGGAAGTAAAGTAGGTGAACTGCTGTATGATTAAGAATTGCCAAAGATGATTTTTTTTTGTTGTCCATTTTTTTTGCTATCAACATGTTGTGAGATTGTTTTCCCTTCTCTTTACACAATGGAAATTTTAGGATCAAAATCACTGTTCCAGAATGAATTACACTGTCATTGTCTTCTGTTAGAATGCTTGAAGTGCTAACAGAGAGTGTGATGAATAAATATGGTCTTGGAAAATCGGTGCTAGATTGTATCATCAGCTATGTTGAGTGGAGTGGTTTCAGGTCAAACAAATAAAGAAAAATGCATCCGGGATCAGACATGCTTTGTAGGATTATGAACAGAATCTATTTTGGGGCAGGAGGTATACGAATTGAGCGCAAATCTTCATGTGCGAAACTTCATAGCTTTTCTGCAGTTAGTCCTGGGTAGGCTTAATTGTTAGTGTTCAATGCTGCTTTTCCTTGTTGATTTGCAGGTCAGATTTATTTCAATGTACAAGATTTGTTTTATCTCCCCTGCTGCAAGCTCAGCCTGCAAACTGGAAACTCAAGCCGTGTCTCTGCCTTTCATCATTTGTGAAGGAAGGTTTGTAATCTGTACACAAAATGCTGTTTTAGACATGAATTTATGGCATGCACAGAAGGGAGTTAATTATTTCTTAATAAATGTGTTGAGTGTGAATGAAGCAATGCTTTAAATTAGATAAAAGCAGGGACATGTTTTCAGGTAAAGAGAGATGTGAGATTATATTAAAGGTTTATCAATGAGAGGTTTATAATCCATATCATTCTTCTCCATCCTTGTTCCTCACATTCTTCACACTCAACCATCACTTTTTCCTCTAAGATATATTTATTTCATTTAAATTTTTCACTTTGGCCTTATGACATTAAGGAATAGACATACTGTAGATGAATTTTTTGATGCTGATGACTCTGAGTAATATACAATTTCATAACATATGAATAAAATAATCTTTGAATATTTTAAGGATCACCTGTGTCATTAAGTTAATGAATAGTAACATGACACTTTCAGAATGTATCTAAATCCTCAAGAAGGTTCATTAAAGAACCTTTGCAAAACTTTCATCAGCAGAAGAACTGTGCTATGTCTAAACCTGAGCACTATTGTTAGGTCAGTTCTTGGGGTGATGGAAAAATTAGATCTGAGCTTCTTTTCATTTAAACCCTGTTTCTGAACCCTCACTCGTTACTTGAATATCTTAAATACTACATAATAGTTGTATGGGGTCACAATAATGTCCATGTACTATATCATTCTGATGTTTGGTGCAAGTTCATGGGAATTTATCTAAGAAAAACATCTGAAACTATCATACTATTAGAAGAAAATATAGGGGAAATGCTTCAGGCCATTGGTATGGGGAAAGATTTGTTTTGGATAAGATTCCAAAAAACACAAGAAACAAAAGCAGAAATGATCAAATAGTCTTTCATCATACTGAAAAAATTCTGTATGACAAAGGAGTCATTCTGCAAAGTAAAGAGGCAACTTACAGAAAGGTAGAAAATATTTACAAATTATATCTGACACAAAGTGCATATCCAGAGTATATAATGAGCTAAACATTTTATTAGCAAAATAAAATCTCAAAATATGAGCATCAGATATAAATACACATTTCTTAGAAGAAGATGTAGAGTGGTTAATGAGTATATAAAATATTCAACAGCATTAATCATCATGAAAATGTAAATCAAAACTAAAATGAGATATCACCTCACTCCAGAGTGGCTCTTATCAAAATGCCAGAAGAAAATAATGCAGATGAAGATATGGAGAAGGAGAAACACTTGCACATCGTTGATGGTAATGTGAATTATTACAGCTATTACAGACTCTGAACTGTGTGGAGGTTCCTCAAGAAATAGAAGCATAACATGATCCAGCAATCCCACTATCGGTTATATAACAAAAGAAAATAAGTATGGTGAAGATATCTGCATTTCCGTGTTCCCTGTGGCAGTATTCACCATATCAAAGAAATAGAAATGGCTCGTGTTTATCAACTGATGAATGGAGAAACAAAATGGGATGTGATCACAATGAAATACTGTTCTGTCAAAAAGAAGGAAATCCTTTCATTTGCTACCACATGGTTAAAACTGGAGATCACTTTAAGTGATGTTGCCAGGGACAGAAGGACAAGTATTACATGATCTCACCTATCTGTGGTATATAAAAACCTGATCTCATAGAAATTAAGAATAGAATGGTAATTATCAGAGACCACATAAAAGAATACGGGAGAAAAAGATGGGGAAAGTTTGATTGATGAGAACCAAGTTATACATAAAAGACAGAAGTTCTAATATTAATATTGTACAGTAGGGCAACTAGATAATGATCAGGTACTATACTTTAACAATAATTTTGAATATTTTCACAAAAAATGATAAAAAATTGAGGAAATATGTTTAACCTGGTTTGAACATTTCAGTGTATATCTGTATTGAAGCATCACAAAAAGCCCTATTACTACCCCATGTATTAATACATATCTAATATGTATATTTAAAAAGTAAAATATCTGTAATGTATATATACCAGCCAAATAGATCACATCTATGGGATAGCATTACAGTAAATCCAAGTTCAGATTTATGGAAACTTTCTGAAGGTTTGCATGAAGCTTCCACTCTTAGCCTAATGTACCCCAGTTGGTTCTGCTCCCTGAAAGTATGGACAGAAACTATGTGTCAGTGCATGTCAATCATGTTATGATTTTAGGACTTATTCAAGCCAGGACATGGATCTGTCTTCAGACTTCAGTGGTTGCTTCATAGCCAGCTTCTCATCCTTTGTGAGCCAGACAGGAACAGCTATAGTTCCTTCCCAGTATCTCTGACCACCTGCTTTTTAAAATTTCTTGACTGATACTGACATAATAGAATAAAAATAAACCAAACCATCAAGGTAGCTTTGGTGAGAACAATTCAGAAGTAAATGTTCAGGAGTTACTTGAGCAGATGACCTCCTTCTTGTGTCCTAATTCAATCCTGAATAGTTACAAAGCCAAATTATTACTAAAGCTTAGGTCTGGAATGTCCCACAGAGCAATAGCCCTGGCTGTGATCCCCAGAACCACATACGTACACACACAAAAGCTTGGATCATTTGAAAATGGAGCTATTGTAGAAGTTCCCATCTACTGTCCAGATAACCACAAAGAAATCATTCTCACCAGTATCATTCATTTATGAGTATGTCAATGAGTCTCTCACTGACTCCTCAAAAGGCAACCTATTTTTCATAAAATACCTCTGTTTTATGAGAACAATGCTTATTTTTGAAATATTTCTATTGGACAGAAGAAAAAGAATATAGTCAAGAAAATAAACAACTAGTTTAAAAAACTCCATGGATTCATGTTCAGTAGGTAAGGTATGGAATTAATATGTTTTACTGGTGATACAGCTGAATGGCAGATTGCTCGTGCAGGATCCTGGCTTTGATTACCAGCACTATAAGAAGAAAACAAAAAAGAAAGAAAAAAAGGTGAAAAATTCAGTGGTGGAGGATTTTTTCAGCATGCACAGGCTTTGTGTCACAGCCTGCAAGACATGCGGTAGAGTAGGATTGGATTGGAGGAGCAATTAATGTCCACTCAGGTAGACTTATGGAACCATCTCATAGATGTGCTGGAAACGGCTCATAGAAATTTTCCTGTCCAAACAAAGGATGGACATGGGAGTTATGGATGACATGGTATGAGGCTTTAATTTTCTTTTTGCCAAAAGGGTGACCTTCCCACATGCAAGTGGAGGCACATGGAAAATGTGGTAGCTACTGACTTAAATCCCTAAGTCACAGGTCCCTCCCTCTGCCTTTTCCTATTGACAGGATGCACAATCTTCCTGAGAAAATCTAAGGCACTGGCTCAAGGCCAAGTCTATCACAACATCATAACCTTGATCCCTCCTCCCCCTCTTCCTGCCTTCATCTGGTCACCTGATCGGTATGGTGCAAAAATGTAAAGATCCGCTGTCTTGAATAATGTGGCACTGCTACCACTAGGTGACGCACACAGATGGAACAACTTTATTTTTAACTCCAAGCTTTTCATTCCCAAGGAGAAACCAAGATCCCATGCTTAAGGGGAATATTCTTAGCAGATCTTACAAGTGTTATGTATGTAGTTTTTATTCTACTGAGATAGTAGTTATTGAGTACTGCCCTCTGACTCACTTTCTTATTCTAGGGAAATGAGCCATTCTCTTGTCTTTTTTCTCTGTGGTGGCTCTTCCCCATTCACATTAGAATTCCTGGCAGTCTTCCACCTGAATTACAAAAGATGAAAAAGAAAAATCCCCAATTTTACTGAATCAGCAGGCATTCTGTAGAAAGGAACTGCAAACCATTTAAATTCCCACTGTTTTGGGTCCATACCCCAGCACTGAATGAAGAGAAAAACTGTTAAGTTGTACTGACAAAATCTAGTTTTCTGGATGATTCAGGCAAGGTAAAACTTCCTATTTTTTCCCAAATAATAAAGATATTTGGATATTTGATTTTTCTTCATCTTTTCTGTGGTTACTGTAAATGTAATAGCTGGATAAAAGTTAAGAACAAAGATGAGTCGAATAGGTAAAGGTCAAAGCAGTTTCCTTATGAGCAACATCATTCAGGGTTCTTGTCTTCCTTACAATTGGAAAAAGAGTAAAGCACCAGACTCTTGTCCAAGATATTGACGTTTAATGGGGTGAAACACAAACAAATTTTATCAAAGTGTCTATATATTTTACAATACAAAGTGAATGTTTTCTAGCCAAGAATGAATTTCTTAATTTACTATTACATGTTAGTGAAAGACCCAGGCTAGACAAACTCCATGGCAGGTCTCAAATCCAGCCTAAAATCAGTAGGCCAGAAATTTTGCTCTCGGGATGACCAGGCAGAAACAGGAGGACACATGCATTGCCTAAGAAACATTGCTGACATTCCTACAGTGAGGTACATTCCTGCGTATGGGGAATTGAGTCAGGGAACCATAGGTAGTTACTTAATGTTAGCCTATCATAATGTAACAAGACTGTGCTAGCTAAATATTATCCAATCATGTAACTGCAAACTCAGAAATCCCCCACCCTCTGCTCGAACCTGATAAAAAAAAAAAACCCTGCTTAGCCATTGTTGGGGCTCTTGAATTGGATCCACTGCGTTGGTGAAGATGGAGAGCCTGAGCTTAAGCCTAAATAAAGACTCCTTGCTTTTGCATGCGTGATTGGTCTCCTGGTGTCTTTCTTCAATCCAACACTTACAAGTTGAAATCCTTATTTTTCTCTTTGAATCACACTTTTAGAAGCACATTAGGAAAATAAACATCTGCTTTTAAGGATATTAAGTATTAGTCATACATTCTCTTAAAACTTAGTATGACTTAGGTTTTTTTCTTTTGATTTACAGAGGAAGATGAACTTTTAGAGAAGTTAAAGAAAAATGTGTCTCATTGTTACAGGTTGAAATTAAGAGACCACCAAACGCCAATTATTACAAGGTAAGGTTTCTTTATTATGGCCAGGCTAATGGACTCTGGTTGAGCTGACCCTGGACTCTGTGTGAGTTTCTAGTGTACAGCCTCAACAAGCAAGCTTTATACAAAGTTTATGTAGGGGAATTTACATCATCACATACATCATTACTTAGGGACCAGTCATAACCCAGCACCCAGCTGTTGTTCTTGGTAGGCTGTTGTATTATTACAAAAAAAAAAAAAACAATTATAACCTGACATTCAGCTGTTACCTTTGATGGGCTACTTTTGACTTTTGGCAGGCTCTTCCTGGCATGAAATACATGACTCTTGGCAGATTGTACTATGTTTGGAGTCAGGGGAGAAGGAATAGGTTAAGCCTTTGCCCTTATCATAAGACTTCAGAGACATCTTGATAAGTACACAAGCAATGTTACAAAAAGTTACAGAAGCCAAAAAATGTTGTTAATTAGTCCTTGGGATTCTTTGTGTACAAGGCAAGGTGGGCAAATCATGACAAGGTAAACTCCCAACAAACTATCTAACTTATACAGCAAATGTATAACCTGAATAGCATAATTACCACAAAATGGAAGCATTCTATTCATCACAATAAGTCTGGTTTTAATGATGCTGTCACATCATTAAGGTTGATTTCTCCTAGACAGGTCAGAGCAGTTAGTAGTATAGGGTCTGAGACATTCCCAAAGATAGAAATGTTGCAAGTCCTGACCATGAGCCCCAAAATGTTATGAATCCTGGACAACCCCCCAAAATGTTACAAATCTTGGGTGTCAAGCCCCCAAAATATTACCAATGGTGTTGCCTGATGTCAGGGTTCAGGAACTCTTGATATAATTAAGAATAAGCAGTTGGAGTTCACACAGAAGATTTAAAGCAAGAAGAGGGTTTATTGAGAAAACATATCTTTCAAGAAGAGGTTGAGTAGGGGTCTCAAGTGAGGATCCTATGGATGACAGACTGGAACCCTTTATAAAGCTTTTGCTTAGGTGTTTTTAAGCAGTCCTCCTGTGGTAGGGGTTATAGATAAATGTAAGCACATTAATTACCTTAGGGCATTACCAGAAGAAACTGGAAGGGGGAGGAGACAAGGCCTGCTTTAGCTACTTCTCCTTTATTGTTCTCAGAAGGGCCATGGCCTTGACTAGGACCTTGACCCTACCTCATCCCACTCTGCTCCTGAGGATGGTAGGAGTCCCTATCTTAGCCCTGTCTAACTCTCCTGACCTATTCTCTTGTTTAATAGGAGCACGGCAATTACAAAGATAGGAATGGAGAGTAAATGTCAAAAAGACAGACTACTTTATAATGTAGGTAGCACAAATGGTATAGATAAACCTAAACAAGCTTTGGGGGGCTGTAATTATGGTTATGGACCTCTTTTACCAGACTTAGCGGTACCACAGGTTTGGAGTTCTATCTTCGGCCCTCAGATTTGATCTAAAGCCAATAAGCTAGTTTTTATGCTAATGTGTACCAATCAGTAAAGGCCAAATAGGTATAGAAAAATAAATATGCATGACCCATAGAAAAACTATGAGAGATGACTATAACTGCTAAATAATTGGGCACTGTAGCCCCTCCCGTGCCTTCATGGGAATTCCCCACTGCTCTCCTTATCCTTTCTTTATACTTTCCCAATAAAGTTACTTTCTGCTTTCAAACTGTTTGTTTGTGGTGTTCATTCTTTGACATTTGCAGAACATGAACCCTGGTTTGAGCTGTCTGGCATCACTGTGATCAGATTTTCTTGACCTCAGCACTATTGACATTTAAAGTCAGATCACTTGTTCTGAGAAATGGACCTGTGCATTGTAGGTTGTTTAGGAGCATCCCTAATGTGTACCTACTACAAGCCAGGAACCACCCCCAACAATAGTCATGATAACAATGAAATCTCTGTACACACTGACATGTGTCTTATGAGAGACAAAATCAATTCTGATTGAGAATCTCTGAGATACTCATATTTCATCTCTGAATCCTTCGGACTAATCAGAGTACCTCATAGACATTAGCAGTTTAATTAATATTTGTGTTAATGTGAGCATTTGCAACTGAGTTTCATTGATAAGTAAATATCACTAAGAACTATACAGATTTTCAGACTTTCTGCTTAGGGTAGAGCATTGCATTCATATCTTTTGTTGTAATGGTCATTCTTAATTTAAATACATTATATCTAAATTATGTTTACCTTTTGTAAATAGATGAACTATAGCCAAGTGATAAACTTGACAAATGAAATGAATTTATTTAATCTATGTATATATTTCTTATATATTTATTTATGTTTCATATTTACTGACTAAATTATGTAACAGGTACAGTATGATTAACTTTCTGTATCTCAGCCAATGCTAATCATAATCAATACAGAACATTAAATTTGTATGTAATTTCTTTTTTTGGACATGAACCTTGAAATATATTCTCATAATTCTTAAAGATTTATTAGTTCAATTTATAGTTTTTGTAAAGTTAGCAACTTACATAAATCTAATCTTCTTAAATTGATAGATGCTTTTAAGTAAACTAATTATTACATTGATAGAGAAGAAGGTATATATATTTAGGGTTGAGAAATTTTTGGTACAATATAAGGAATTCACACATATATAGGAAGCTATAAATATATTGTGTTAACTTGAATCCTAAAATGACACATTGAAAAACTGTTACAAATTGTGAATGCTGAAATAATATGAAAATATCACTGGGGAATGAATATTAATCCAACTCTTATTTATGTGACAGTAAGTTATGTGGAATATGCAACAGTATATGAAGGTATAGAAAATAGTCAAATAGTTTTCAATATTTTCAACTGGGTTTCTTAGTCACTTTCCTAATGTTGGACAGAATACCTCACACGTGTATGCAACTTAAAGAAAGCGAGTTTTACTTTAGCTTTTTGGGGGGAGGGGACAGGGTCTCACTCTGTAGCCCAAGCTCATCCTGAACTCACCGTGTAGCCCAGGCTGATCCTGAACTGACTGTGTAACCCAGGCTAGAACTGGGACAATCCTTCTGCCTTAGCCTTCTGAGGGTTGGGATTATAGGCATGTGCCACCATGCCCAGATTTATGTGGTGCTGGGAATCAAATTCAAGGTCTTATGGTTGCTAGGGAAGCACTTTAACTGCTGTGCCATTCCTCCAGCCCCTAGCTCATAGTTCTAATGGTCTGTTGTCCCCAAAGAAGAACGGCATGGTGGAAGCAAATGGTAGAGGAGAGCTGTTCTTCACATGGTTACCAGGAAGCAAAGAAAGGAGGGACGAGCATATATTCTTTCAGATCGCACTGTGTTCTCTTGATGCTTCACATCCTAACAGCACATAAAATCACCAGTAGATTAATCCATAACAGTGGCAGAGTTGAAGGAGTGTTGTTCATGGCATGTTGGTGTATCTCCATAAGTATCTACTGATTTCTTAAAGCTTTGCTCTCCATTCTTGACTCTTATGCTCCATATTTTAGTTTTTTCTCCTTTGCAGTGCTGGAATGGAACACAAGTCCTTAAGCATGCTACAGACGTGCTCTACCGTAAAACTACTTTCCCCATGCCCCGTGTCCTATTGAGTGCTAAGTTCTGACATTGAACTTCCATTCTTATTGCCATCATACTAGTTCATATCCTTCCATATAATATTCCTAGTGGAGTACTGTAATAGTTTACATGATCACCCTGCCCTATATACACTGTGATTTCTGTATGTTAATGTTACTTTTTAAGCAAATTTGGTTAAATTGCTCATTTATTTAAACCATTCAGTAGCTTTCCATTTTTTTCAAAGTGCAATTTAAATTCTATCATAATGGGTAAAATGTCTTTTGACAAATTTCTTACCATATCTGTCTTTCTTTATCCCTCACCCTATTTTACCTCTTCATAATTTGTATGTATAAATGTGCCATTCTCCTTGTAATAGGTATTTAGATTAATTTTAGGGTTTTTTTGTAAACACTGCCACAGAAGATATTCTAGCATGTACTGCTATTTTTGTAAACATTCATGAGTTGTCTTTAGAATAAATACTAAGAAGTGAATAGCTATACTGATTGTCTTCCAAATTTGTTATACCAATTATCCTTTGTTATTGTGCTGGAATACCTATGTCCCCATAGAGTGGCCAATACTTAAGATCAAGGAATTCAGAGCTTTACTTAGGTATTTGACTTGGGGCACTTTTTTTCTCTTGAAGTTATAGTAAGTAATATTCTGTTTGCAGTATACATTGTGGGGAATAATGATAAGCTACATAGAATATTCTTTGGACCATCCTCTTAGTAGTTGTGTGACCTTGGTCAAATTCTCTGAGTCCCACATTCCTGAAATTAAAAAGAAACAAAATGACTTTGCAGGATTTTTGACAAGATTCAATACAATTAGGACAGTGTCTGGCTGAGAATAGAAACACAAACGACAGTAGGGGGAAAAAAAAAGGAGTGAGGAGGAAGTTAGACAGGGAAAGAGAAGGAATATGTTTTAAGCAGATTTTAATAGAGAATTTTCCTTCCTGATTCTTAAATTTACCACCAGATTTTTCCTAAGCACGATGGTCAGTTATGCCATGAAGTTCTGGAGGTGTATATACTTGTGAAATGTATTTTATGTTTTGAATATCACATAAATATTATATTCAAATAAGTAGTAATTTATTAATGTTTATTTAATGTCAATACATTTTTGTCAATTCAATATTTATGTTTAAGTTTCTTTATTTTTATTTTTCTTGAGTTATTTTTACTAGTATGTATTTGCAATATACAATAGTTACATTTAATTTGACGAACGGGTGCACATGCATATTACATTAACTTCACATTTACCTTTCCTCCCTCTTTCCTATCCTCCCACATCCCCTCGTCTTTTTTACAAGCCCACTTCTCTGTTTCCTATCTCTTTTTTCTCCCATTTTTCATTAGTGTGAATTTGCAATGACAATGGTTACATTAAACTTAAGAATTTTGTGCACATGCATATTGCATCAACTTCACTTTCTCTTCCTCTCGCCTGTTTCTTATCCTTCCACTTCTTCCTTCATCCTCTTCTGCCCCCTGCCTTCCAATTTTCACCCATTTCACTCTATTACTTATTTATACTCTGAGCGTCTCATGTTAGAGAAACTATGTGACATTTGAACTTCTGAGTCTGATTCATTTCACTAAGCATAACAATCTCAGAGTACATTCCTTTTTATACAAATGACTCAAATCTATCTATGTGACGGAGTAGTACTCCACTCTGTATATATACCACATTTTCTTTATCCATTGGTCTGCTGATGGACAATTTGGCATCATCTATGATTTAGCTATTATTAGGTGCATGCTGTAAACATGGTTTGCATATATCTGTGTTATATGGAGCTTTTAATTCTTTTGGAAAGATCTTATAAGAAATTTAGCTGGGTCAAATGGAATATCTGTTTTTGGCTTTTTTTGAGGAATCTCCACGCTGCTTTCCCTATTGGTTATACCAGTTTATAGTCCCACCAGCAGTGTAAAATAATTCCTTTCCCCCTGCGTTTGCACAAACATCTTTTTTTTTTTTTTGCATTTTTGATAATAGCCATTTTCACTGGGCTAAGATGGAACCTCAGCATTATTTTGATTTGTATTTCTCTAATCACTAAATATGCTGAACATTTTCTTATGTATTTTTTGCCATTTATACTTCCTAGAACTGTCTGTTAATTTCAATTTCAATTTTAATGAGGTTTTCTTTATTTTTGGGAAATTATTTTTTTTAGTTCTTTTGATATTCTAGAATTTAGCCCCCTGTCAAAGAGTAGCTGGTAAGAAATTTTACCCATTTCATTGGTTGTGTCTTCATTCTGTTGATTTTTTCCTTTGCTGTAGAGAAATTTTTAATTTATATACTCCCAGTTGTTAATTCTTGATATCATTTCTTGTGCAGTAAGTGTTCTGTTGAGAAAGTTCATGGCTATGCCTTCAAGAGTTTTACTTGTTTTGTTTTTCAGGATTCTTAGTGTTTATGGTTTAATATCTAGATCTTTAATCCATTTTCATTTGATTTTAATACAGGGTGAAAGATGTGGATCAAGGTTCCTCTGGATGTGAATAACCAGTTTTCCTAGCACCATTTATTAAAGAGAGTATTTTTTTTCCATTGTATGTTTTTGGCACCTGTGTCAAAGATCAGGATGATAATGTTTAAAGTTGCCTCTGGATACTTACTTCTGTTCCTTTAGTTCATCTGTGTTTTTGTGCCGTCATATTTCTTAAAATCACTTTTGCTTTAAAATATAACTTGTCTGGAATCTACTAATCTTCCAAACTTCTATTGAAGGTTAGAAAACTGTAGTGGAATTTATACTGAGGAATGACTCACATTCTCCTGTTTCCTGTTCCTCTACACTTTTTCAGTGAGGGAGGAATGGATTATAGAAGTATGGGTGGTCCAAACACATGGCATACAGTGGAAAACAAGACTAAACTCTATGCCACCATAAACAACATGAATGAAATCTGCAATAACATTGTAATCTAAAACTAGCTAATTATAATAAGACCTAGTAAGCAGTTAAAAAATCACAACTATTCCCTCCTTAACATTAGAGGTACAGTCTACACTATCACTGTTTCTACCTAAATAAATCTAATACTGACATATTGAAAGACTACAATAAATTTGTCCTAGAGCACCACCAGTAAGAAATAGGTGTTCTATTGAAAAACATTTATATTGCTTATCTAGATTAAATGAAACCACCAGTAGTTATCAACATTTACTAGGCTCCAACTACTATACCTTCTTTAACAGCAGTAGAGAGATCAGCAACTGGTAAAGCCTGAGCTACACCAGCTATTACTATATCAAAATAACCATCAAATTATTCAACTTTTTCACTCTTAACATGAAAATTTTGGAGGTCCAGAGTCAAGACGATGATGGAGATGAAGCTCTGGGAAAGTACTCCAAATGACACAGTCAGGAAAACTCAAATGTAGTGGAGAGGCTTCCTTGGCAGCTTGGTTTGGAGAATTAGCAAAATCCTACCATCTGAAATGAAGCCAAATGTAGACTCTTAAGACTGTGGCCACTGAAGAATTCCTCAGTGAGTACATGTGCCAGATCAAAAGCCTGGTACTGTCCTTCAGCCACCTTCTGATTCCAGCCAGGACATTGGGAGCTAGGTCTGCCACAGCCTGGTGGAGAGCACCATAGTCCCTCACTAACCAACAGATTCCTAATGGAGCCTCATGGTGGGGCCTAAGGCAGCTAAGCGGAGAGCCAGTTAACTGGTGGTTGAAGCTTTAGAGCTATGTCTAGAGCTGTGACATAGTGGTGCAGAATGCCAAACCTATCAGCACCACAAACTTGGACTTTGGAAGCCTACTGAACAGGAGGAACCGCACACAAGAGGGAATGCCAGTGAGGGAAAAGGAAGCTGTAGATATTCTGAGAAATTTGGATCTTGCAGGAGCAGAGAATAAAAAGCAGAAGTTATCTCCCTATACCTTTCCACCTGCAGAGCTAGAAAAACAGGATCACCTCTATTTCATTCACAACTGTCCTTGTTTCTTCTTTTTTATTACTATTGATTAAGTGCATCTGTTTTCTTCTAATCTGGGGTGGAGGTACTATCTATTTTTCTCTAGCCTGTTTATTTTGTTTTCTTCCATACCTCATCAACTTGTCTCAGTTCTCTCTCTTCCTCACCTAATCATTCTTATTAACAGTGTTGTTAAGTATTGATAGCTTACAGCCATGTAGCTTATGCTATTAGGAATCAATATTTATTTATTTTTTGTTATTCAGTTAGACATAGAACATCAAAGCTGACTTGTATGATCTCACAATAATATAGTGCTGCTGTTAATAAACTTCAATAAAATTACTAGACAGTTTGCATAGATACCTTCATTAATAGGAAAATCACATTTCTAATGTTAAAAATGGAATGGTTGACCAAATTGATTACTTTTAATGATATGTGAATAGTTGGTATGTCTTAAATTTTACCATTGATCTTGATATCTATCTTACTGTTAAAGAGAAAATAGTTGTTACAGTCTATAAAGGGTTGAAAACTTCTGGTGGTTTGGATTAACCTAGGTTTGCAATATAGATGTCTGCTATATTATTGATGGTGATATGGTACTGACATTAGTAAATCCTTTAGAAAAGTCAACATTAGGTTTATTTAGATAGACACATTGATAGTATAGATGTCACCTTTAATGTTAAGGGTAAAATACCTATATTAGTAAACTTATTATTAGGTTTTGTCAATTTTTAGTCCTAGATTATGATATTATTCCATATTTTCATTTATGTTGTTAATGGTGGCATACACATTGATCTTGTTTTCCAATATATGTTATAGTTAGCTTGTCTTTAGGTCTCATATAGTACTATATTTCATTTCTCCCTCACTGAAAAGTGGACAGGAACAGGTTGTCTAACCAGCTAAAAGTTAGTCATTGAGAAGAATCCCAAAAGTAAGAGCTGAGCTAGCTACAAATCAACGTAAATATGGAACTCGAAGTGAACTCAAGAAAATTTCAAGGAAAGATATATTCTAATATGATAAATCTCCATTGAGTGACTAAGTTCATCAATACTATCAGATCTATAATCCACAGCAGTAAAACTGTGCAAAAATGGGACAATAAGTCACCTGCAAAAACGTGGAAGCTAATATCATGAGCTCTGAAGAAGTGAAACTTATGGGAAAGGAAGTCAAAAAACCAAGTGGATCAAGTGGCCAATCAACTCAAATAAGATATGGTTACATAAATGCAGGAGATACTCAGTTAGTTCAGAGAAGCTTTAATGAAAGAACAGTCTTAATTGATAAAAACCCAACAACTATATAGAACACAGAAATAAAAAGATAAATAAGGTAATACAAGAAATAAAGGAATATTTCAATATAAAAATAGGATTGAAAGTAGTCCAACCTGAATTCCAAGATATGAAAACTCATTTGAAGAAACTGGAAATCAGTTCGAGAATTATGGGGACAGAGTATTGGAACTTGAAGATAAATTTGACAAATTGAGCCACACATTCAGTGATGACTGAAAAACAGAAAGATTGGATGCAAATGCTGATGGACAACTCAAAGAGATATAACTTCAAAATTATAGGAGTGCAAGAGAAAATAGAAGATAATATAAAAACATAAAGCATATGTTCAGTGAAATTATAGCTGAACATTTTCTAAATCCAGGGAAAAAATAACGAAGAAGTACTGCAGTTGATCTAGGTTACCAAATAACCTCGACCAGAAAAGAGCCTTTGAATAATCAGAATCCTACACACTCAATGCAAAGAAAGAATATCATAAATTCAAGAGAAAAACAGAATGTACTCTCCAAAGACAAATCTATCAGAATAACTGCAGAATTCTCAGCACAAACCTTAAATCCCAGGAGATCATGGAGTGCACATGTTATTTCTGAAAGAAAGTAAAGTCAAGCCGGGCATGGCCACACATACTTGTAATCCTAGCACTTGGGAGTGTGAGGCAGGAGGATTGCTGTGTATTTGAGGCAAGTTTGGGCTACATTGTGAGCTCAGAATCAGACTGGCCTATATAGTGAGACTGTCTCAAAAAAAAAAAGAAAGAAAGAAAGAAAAGAAAAAGAAAAGTAAAGGCCAACCCATGTTGTTATATCTAGCAAAATTAACCTTAACCTTAAGTATAGAGGGAGAAGTTGAAACCTTTCATGATAAAGAAAGACTAATAAAATTTATGACTACTAGAGCAGTATTGCAGGAAATGTTTAAGGAATCTTAGAAAGAGATAGGGAGGGTAACAGCACAAAGGATCCCAGAAAAAGAAACAAGAAGAAGAGCAGAGTGAGCTGACACTAGTGAGGAACAAGTCACACTGAAGCAAAATATCGATGACAGGACGCAAAAATATATGACTCTAATAACATTGTTCATGGTATCTACTCTCATAACAAAAGGCACAGTCTAGCAGATTGGATCAAAAATCAAAACAAAACAAAAGCCTCAACAACAAATTATTGCTAGCAAGAAATGCACTTTACCTATAAAGAAACACATGGGCTGAAAATGAAAGGATAGAAATTAATACTTCATGCAACACGATCCAGAAGCAAGGAAGGATCGTCACCCAGGCAGACTTCAATCTAAAAACAGAGCAGAAGAGATAAAGATGGACATTATATACTGCCTATGGGAACAATCCAAGAGGAACAATTATCAATTATCAATATATATGCACCCAATATCACGGCACCCAATTTTATACAACAAAAACTACTAGACATAAAAGTTCAAATAAACCACAATACAAATATAGCAGGGAACTTCAAAAACTCCACTATCACAAATAGCTAGGTCAACCAGACAAAAAAATTAACAAAGAAATATTAGAGATAAACCATACTATGAAACAATTGGACTTAGTTAATATATGTGGAGTGTACCATTCAAAATCAACAGAATACACTTTTTTTTTTTTCTCAGAAGCACACAGGACTTTTTCCAAAGTACAACATATCATAGGCCTTAAAGTATGTTTGAATAAATACAAAGAAGTTGAAATAATTCCTTATATACTTTCAAATCATAGCAGAATAAAACTAGAAATTAGTAGCAAAATAAATTACAGAAACCATACAAATACATAGAGATTAAATAATACATTTTTGAACAAACTGTGGGTCACAGAAGAAACGAGGGAAGACATCAAAAACTTCTAGAGTAAATGATCATAGAAGAACATTATGATAGAATCTATTGAAGACTAAAGTGGTGCTAAGAGGAAAATTCATAGCTATGAAGGAACACATTAAAAAAAAAAGGAGTAATCCCAAATGAACAACCCTCAAGGTCCTAAAGAAACAAGAACAATCCAAGCTCAAAAAAGATAGAAGAAACCATATTATAAGGATCAGAACAGAAATTAATGAAAATCAATGTAAAAATCAACATAAAAAAGAAGTGACTCAGAGTTGGTTTTTCAAAAGAATAAATAAGATTGATAAACCTCTAAGCAAATTAGCCAAAAAAATCAGTGCAATTTGAAATGAAAAAAGGGGAAATCACAACAGACACTACTGAATTTCAGAGAATTTTAAGTAACTGTTTTGAACAACTTTTATTCCAACAAATGAGAATTTGGGAGAAATTGGTAATTCTTAGACACATAAAAGACATCAAAATAGAACCAAAAGGCATAAAAAACCCAGTATAGGCCAATAACAAGCATTGAAATTGAAGCAGTGATAAAGTCTTTATGTACAAAGAAAAGCTCAAGACCAGATGGATTCACTTCGGAATTTTACAAGTACTTCAGAGAAGAGCTAACACCAATGTTTCTCAAACTGTTCCATAAAATTGGAAGAGAAGGAACACTGCTAAATTCTCTAGAAGTTAGCATCACCCAGTTATCCAAGTAAGAATTAAACTAAAACAAAGCATTAGCAAGGCAAACCAAACAAATAAACGGACTCTAGGCCAGTTTTCTTAATCAACATAGCTACAGAAATCCTCAGTAAGATACTGGCAAACAGAATTCAACAAATCATTAAAAAGGTCATACACATGATCAAGTTGGCTTCATTCCAAGAATGCAATTAATACAATACATTGCATTTTCATTTAAATAAAAACAAGAATAATAACTATATGGTCATTTCAATAGACAAAGACTTTGATCAATTTAATATTTATTCCATGACTTAAAAAATAACTGAGGAAAATAAGTATGAAGCGAACTTATCTCAAACTGACAAAAGCCATTTCTCCCAAAATTACTGCCAACATTATACCAAATGGGGAAAAATTGAAAACATTTCCTTTTATGTCAGGAACAAGACAAGGTTGTCCACTCTCACCACTCCTATTAAATATAGTTCATGAAATCCTATCCAGAGTAATCAGGCAAGAGAATAAGACGTTAAATTATCCTTATTTGCATGCAGATGACATGATTTTCTACATAGATGACCCCAAAAACTCCACCAGAAGATTCATATAGCTAATTAACAAGTTCAGCCATGTTGTAGGATACAAAATTAATATAAAATGAATAGCATTCCTCTACACTATCAATGAACTCACTGAGAAAAAGATGAGACCGACCAACAATTCCATCCTCAGTAGTTCCCACCTCCATCAAATATCTAGGAATAAATCTAACTAAGAAAGTGAAGAATCTCTACAGTGAAGACTATACTATTCTGAAAAAAGAAATTGATAAGAACTTTAGAAAATCACCAGACTTTCCCTATTCCTGAATAGGCAGAACTAATGTCAAAATGGCCACACTGCCAAAACTAATGTGCAGATGCAAAACACAATTCCTATAAAATACCAACAATATTTTTCACAGAACTAGACAAAACAATTCTAAAATTCATACGGAACCAAAAGAAACCCAAA
Organism: Ctenodactylus gundi; assembly: GCA_004027205.1. Classification (NCBI taxonomy): domain Eukaryota; kingdom Metazoa; phylum Chordata; class Mammalia; order Rodentia; family Ctenodactylidae; genus Ctenodactylus; species Ctenodactylus gundi. The sequence goes on from PVKB01002127.1 coordinate 214,040, forward strand.
ATAGCCAAATTAATCTTGAACAACAAAACAAAAGCAGGTGGCATCATGATTCTGGAAATCCTGTTACATTACAAAGAGACAGTATGGTTTGTGGCACAAAACCAGACCGGTTGACAGAAAAAATATCTTATGATTTGACACAGAAAGAGACAGACTGACCAATGGAATAGAGCTGAGGATACAGAAACAATGTCAAATACCCTCAGTTGTTTGATCTTTGACAAGGGATCCACAAACATACACTGGATAGCTTCTTCAATAAATAGTTCTCCGAGAACTGGTTATCTACATGCAGAAAGAAGCATCTAGACCAACACCTTTCACCATTTGTTAAAAATCAAATCTGCGTGTGTTAAAGACCTTCATATTAAAATAGGAACAATGAACCTCCTGGAGGGCAGAATAGGTAACACTCCTGAAAACACTGGAGTAGACAAAGACTTTCTCAATAGGACACCCGATACAAAGAAATACTCTAAGTATTAACAACCGGGATTATATCATATTAAAAAGCTTCTGCACAGTGAAGAATACAACAAGTGAAGAAGAAACTGATGGAATGGGCAAAAAATTTTACCACATACTCCTCAGAGAGTAGGCTAATAACTAGAATATACAAAGAACTGAGGAAAATTAAGCCTCTTCAAAACCAACCCCCCAACAAAAATGGAAATTGAAATGAATAGACAGGTCTCAGAAAAAGATGTACAAATGGTCAAGAAACACATAAAAATGTTCAACATCTTTAGCCACTAGACAAGTGCAAATCAATACAACACTGAAATATTATTTTACTCCAGTGAGAATGGCTTTTATCAAGAACTCCTAAACTAATAGATTCTAGCAAGAATGCAGGAGAAAAGGAACTATAACATTGCTAGTGTGGCTGTAAACTGGAATAATCATCATTGAAAGCAATGTGGAGATTCTTGAAAGAAAAAAAAAAAGAACATAGATATTCCATTTGACCCAGAAATACCTCTTTTGAGTATGTTTCCTAAAGAGTTAAAAACAGTATATACCAGATATGTGTGTACTCATGTTTGTAGCATTGCATCTAATAATAGCCAAATCATGAAAGATGCTAAAATATCTATCAATAGACTAGTGGGTAAAGAAAATGTGATACATATATACACATACACACACACACACACACACACACACACACACACACACACACATATATATACACACATATACACACACACACACACACACACACACATATACATACATAAACAGTGGAGCAGTGTATAAATGGAAACATGGTGAGGCAGACATGAGAGAGGTGGCAGGAGGGCAAGGAATGGGGGAGGAAGGGAGTTTGAAGTTGGTGTGACACATTGTGCATAGAATTCTCAAGTGTAATATAACCATTGTGAATCACAAATATATACTAGTAAAAATGGGGAATGATAAAACTTTAAACATGGGATCTATGTTATTAATAAATGGATGTATCTGGGCAAATAATTTAGTAACTTATTAGAGAGTCTAGTAAAGGCAAGAGTATAAAATTGTTGATAATAGAAATAAATTTGCATTAGTAGTCTTATATTAATGGTCCTATACTGATATTTATATTAATATTTCTCCTAGCAAAAAATATTGTCTTAGGCAAACCATGTAAGTTATCTATATTTTATGATACTAATAATAAAAATGGTGGGGATAAGGAGAAAGATTTGAGACCGAAGGTTAGATTTGGAGATGCAGGATATAGAGTAAGGAAAAGTGTGGCCCGACTCTAAGCCGAGACCAGAAGAGAGTAGATATACTTGAGCACTAGCGGCAAAAGAAAAAATAGGAAAGGTGATGAACAAATTTGAAAGAGAGTGACTCCTAAGACTATAGCGAGGCTTTCAAAATAAAAGGAAAGAATTCAAGAAATGACAAAAAGAGCAGAAAAAAAAAGAAAAAGAAAAATCAGTCCAAGATAAAACCGTAAAAGAACACAAGACCAAAATACCTATAAGAACAGTTAAGGTGAATCCGAAGTCCAAAATACTTTCCTGTGTTATTCATGTGAGGAGTCTTCCTCCCCGTCCTCTGGTGTTGCCGGTAAGTTATAGGGGCGAGCAAAGCCGAGCTTTGACCATGTCTTTCCGTGCAGTCCTCCCTACTCATTTTCGGCATAACGGGGTCCCAGCTCCTCCTGTGGCCCCGTCTGCAGTAGAGTAACACACATGCCTGTGTGAGGCTTGGGGAGCCGAAAGCCTGCTGGATTCTGCTAGATTCCATGCTGGGCATCAGCGGGCAGCCACTTGCTTAACTCTGAGCTTTAGGCATTGGCGCCACACAGCTGCTTCCTCGGGTCTGAGGTTGCAATTCCAAGCATCATTTTTGGAGGCTGGGTTACAGCTTAGTGATTAAGGCTCTTGGCCAGCACGTGCGAAACCCTGAATTTGATTCTGCAGCACCAACTAAAAGTTAGCTGGCCCTAGTAGTGCACATCTTGGGAGCCTGAGGCAGGGTGATAGTCCTGAGTTCAGGATCAACCTGGAATGCAGAGCGAGACCCTGTCTCAAAAAAATCATTATTTTTACCTTAGGTCTTTGGAACATGTTGTAAATATTAACAACAACAACAACAACAACAACAACAACAACAACAACAACAACAACAACACTTCCTTATCCTGTAGTTTCCATGAAATTGCTCTTTATGTTAATTTGAGGAACTTCCAAAGAAACAGTGCTGCCTTATTTATTTACGAAACTAATTTACTAATTTTTGAGCATGTGTTGTATATGAAGTACTAGGCTAGGAACTGGAAATAAAATGGCAAAGCAGACAACATTTTTATTTTTGAAGAACTTGCAGTTGAGTAGAATAGGCAGATAATAAAAAACACAGAAGGAAGGTGACCAGAGAGTGTGGTATTTGTTCTGAAGGATCTCACAGAAAACCCACATGATAGTCTGGAGTGAGCTACTGTTTTTCCCCCATTTTACTGATGTGTATAAGTGCAAAATTTAAGGTTTACAATGAAGTTGAGCATTTTGTGCACATACATATCTTGTTAAGGTGACAAGGACTTTCCCACTCTCCGTTAGTCCCTCCCCCTACCCACCCCTCCCTCCCTCTTCACCCTACTCCCCTGTTTGACTTTGTTTTTCATTTTAAGTTCCATAAGAGTTGTGATCTGGGTCTGTCATATCAGAGAGACCGTCTGATGTTTCACCTTCTGCTTCTGATTCATTTCACTAAGCATGATGTTCTCAAGTTTCTTCTGTTTGCCTGCAAAAGCCTCCATGCTGTTGGACTTTATAGATGCATAGTATTCCATTGTGTATAAATACCACAGTTTGTGTATCTATTTGGTCTGTTGATGGGTATTTTGGCGACTTCCATATTTTAGCTATTGTTAGTTGTGCTGCTATGAACATGGGTATACATGTATCCCTATTATGTGTTGTTTTGGCCTCTTTTGGATATATTCCCAGGAGGGGTGTTCCTGGATCGAAGCTACTTTTAATTCAGTGTTAGGAAAGGTTTTTTCTGTGGAATTAGAATTTCAGCTGAATATTGCAGGATGAGTATTGGTCCAGTCGGGGACCAAGGGGAAGGGCATTTTAGGCAAAAGGAATTGAAGGGACAAGGATTTCGAGTGAGTTCTTGGCCCTCTAAGGAACAGAGGGCAACATGTTGTTTGTTGAACAATGGGAATCCAGGGATTTTATTACAAGATCAGGACTATGCAGAAGCCAGATCGTGCATGGCTTTGTAGGCTGTGGTAAGGTAATAGAATTTTATTCTTTGGGTAGTCTAAAGAACATAAGATTTTTACATGAGATTGATAATTGAGGAATTTTAGCAATTTGAGCAGCCTTCATTAAAATTAATTCATTTGTAATAAAATATATACCACATTATATATTTCATTACACTGGAAAGCAATGATCCACAAAAGATAAGGTCTTAATCAAATAATATGAAAATACCCAAAAGGTTTTGTCTGCCTAAAATATTTAGATTTTTTTTTTTTTTTGAGACAGGGTCTCACTCTGTGATTCAGGCTAGTCCTGAACTCACTTCAGAGCCCAGGCTGGCTTTGGACTCAAGGCAATCCTCCTGTCTCAGCCTCCCAAGTGCTCGGATTACAGGCGTGCACCACCACGCCCAGCTTATGTGGTACTGGGGAATCAAACTAGGGTACTTAGCGCTTGCTAGGCAAGCACTTTAACCACTGAGTCATTCCTCCAGCCCCTGCCTAAAATATTTAGAACAAATAGCAGTTTTCCACAGTTTTATGAAGGATGGGGGTGCAATATCTTCCTTGTTCTATTAGGAATCAATAAAGCAGTTCTGTTGATTTAATACCTATTTAGGGCTATGCAGAGTTTTTTCAATATTTTTCCAGTTGAATATGATATGTTAAAATTAACCTGAAAAACATGAATTTGTCTCCTTGGAGAGGTAATTCATAATGGATTTGTTGGCAGAAGTGACATTTTTAATCAATTGTTTAAAATAAATCCAAATCATCAGTTATCATTGCACTGATTACAAAAGAAGCATTTCTTTATGCACAATAGAATATTTATGAATGTGTGTTTATAGTCATTTTGAATACATATAATCATCTAGAAGACCTTGTAAATTGATGCAAGTTTCTCTTCCTAACAGGACTAGTTTTAGTTATTAAGTTTCTCATCATCCTCTTTTGTTTTATGGTACAAGTTTAAAAGAGACAGGATATTTCTATAGTGACTTCTGCCTGTACAAAGTCTTTAGAAAGTTTAAAGTTTTGAAATTAGTGATGGAAAATAATCTGTATTTTTGTAGACATAAATAAACCTTGCTTTTAGATTCTTTGTAGCGTGTGATATATTTTCTAACTAGACAAAACTACACAAGAGGAACAAAATTATTATTATAATCTCTATCTTATGAGTTTGTTAAATATCAGAGTTTTTTTTAACTTGGTAATTGTATATGATTTTTAGAATTGGCTTGGGAGATTCCTAGTGGATTAAGTAGAGCACATTTCAAGGTATATCTGGGTGGGACATGGGAGTGTGACCTCCTGCCTCACAGACACTGTTTCCTTGCTCTGCTACACTGCCTTCATGAGCTAAGTAGCTTTGCCCTGCCTATGCCCTTTGCCATGATCTTGCTGCCTTGAAGCCAAGAGACAATGTACAGAATTACTTGAAATTGAAAGCTAAATTAAACCTCTCTGCCTTCATGTTGAGGAGCGCTGGAGAGTATCAGGTATTGTGTTACAGAGAGAAAACTGACTAATACACTGATGTTAGGTTATTTTTAACAGGTATTAAAATATCAACACAGACAAGTTTCCAGACACAGACAAGTTTCCAGACTTAGGTTCTGCTTGTCCTTATAATTTAAAACCCTTTAATTTCTTAGAGAACTACAGATGCCTTGTTATTGCAGGATCATTTCTAACAGGAAAATTATTGTAATAAACAAACTGGAGAAAATGTTATGGCTCAGTAGAGATCCTACTGAAAAGTTATAGGAGGCTTTGGTAGTTGGAATGTGGTGGTTATTTTTTTTTTCTCCTTCTTTTTTTGAGGGTTTAGCTTCATAGTCCAGGCCAATCCTGAGCTGACAATAGCTGGAGTAAGATTTTAAATAAGTCACAAAAAGATTCAAAATCTGTATGACCAAGTAGTACACAGAGTTGAGTTCTCTACTATCTTATTGATAATATAATTTGAAGAAAATATTTCCCATAATTATTATTTTTATTAGTATGCATTTGTCATACATAAGACTTATACCCAATTTGAGAAATTAGTGCATACACATATTGCATTTTAATCATTCTTACTTCCCTTATCCCTCCTTACCTGCCTGTCTCCCCACATTCCATTCCGATCCCCATATCCCCAGAGTCTACCTTCTTGTTTCTCATTATGTGCTATTTATTTTGAACTTTTGGTCATTTTTATTTTGGGTCTCTTGTATAAGGGAAGCCATACAATATTTAATCTTCTGTGTCTGATTCATTTTGCTTAGCATATTGAGTTCTAGGAACATTTCCCACAAGTGACTCAAATTTATTTATTTCTATAGTGAAATATTACTTCACTGTGTATATACACACCATATTTTAACTTAATCTAATGATGAATATATACATATATAGACTATTCCCAGATTTATTTATTTGTTTATTTATTTATTTGTTTATTTGTTTATTGTCTTTTTTTTGAGACAGGGTCTCGCTGTGTAGCCCAGGATGGTACTGAACTCAGTAGTGTAGTCTAGGCTGGCCTTGCAGGTCAATCTGCCTGCTTCAGCCTCCTGAGTTCTGGGATTACAGGTGTGCACCACCATGTTTCCAGATTTAGCTTGTGTAAGTGTTGATGCAAACATGAGTATGCATCTTTCACTGTAATATCTTGAACTCTTTCAGAGAGATACTCAGGAGAGAGTTATAGTTGAAATTTCTATTTTTAATTTTTTGAAGAATCTCCACAATAATTTCCTTAGTACTTTATTATGATTTGGATCTAGAATGCCCCTCCAAAACTACATGTGTTCGAATGTTTTGGAATATTTGTGGACTTCATGTGATGTTAAGAAGTGGGGCCTGGCTAGAAAGGGTGGATGCCTAGGCTTGAATCATAAAGGGAGAATCACTACAGGTTGACTTGTAAGGGTGTATGCTAACTCCACCGTTCCCCATTCACTTGTCCTTGTGGTTTGGATCTGGAGTGTCCTCCAAAAGCTTTCTATTTGACTATACTGGGATAACTATAGAATTGTGTACTGTTAGGAGGTGATGCCTGCTTGGAAAGGATGGATGCTTGGGGCTTGCCTTCCTCTTTCTGACTTAATTCAGTACTGCCATGCCACAAGGAGCTCTGGCTCCAGCTCTGCCATGTGATTCCACCATTTTCCAGCTACCCACCTGTGAGTGGACTATGACCTTCTGAAACTGTGAGTTAAAGTAAATCTTTTCCTCCCAAAAGATGTGGATGTTTGGTATTCTGTCCCAGGAACAAGGAAGTAACTAAGAAGGAATTGACACTATAAGCAAGATTGTTGCTATGACTTTGCCCAACAATGTGGCTTGAAAGCCTTTGGAACTAGGTTGTGGGAAGAGTTTGGAAAGGTTTGAGGATGCTAGCTTGAGAAGCCTTGGAGTGCTCTGAGCTGAGCTTGATGGGAAATTCTAGTCAGAGCTCAAAAGTCCAGAATACTGATATAAGTGTGGATTGAAAAGGCCAGGATCAAGAACTTTCAGATAGGAAGGAGGACAGTATCGGCAAGTGCTCTAGAAATCATATGTTTTATGCTCTGGCAGAAAGTTTGTTGGCATTTTTTCCTTGTCCAGAGAATTTCCCTGAAAGTGAAATTAAAGGAGGTGGACAACTTAATCTGATAGAGGTAATTTCAAGGGAGTCCAATATTCAGAGTATCACATGGCTACTGTTTGTGGCTTTTAGTCAACTCTATGGGTAAAGACAGGAAAAAAATGGCAGAGAAAAAGTTTATAGTTTTGCTAACTAAAATTTCCAAAAATAAATCTTTCCTCCCCAAAGTTGTGGCTGTTGGGTATTCTGTCCCAGCAACACAAAAATTACTGAGAAGAAATTGGTATTGTGGTGTGGCAAATGTGCATGGCAAGGTTAATAAGATTAGCATTAAAAAGCCAGCTACTTACAGTCAATACTATAAGAAAGATGGCTTGTGGGCATCTCAGAAGTCAACAGGGCCCCATCCTTTTCCAACTCGTGTGAACAGACAGAAAACTGCTCTGAAAAGTGTGCCCCACATTTACCCAGCCATCTATGAACTCAAAGACCTCTACAGTGTTTCTCCAAGGGATCTAGGATACCTCTCAGTCCAGTGGGGTACCTTAGCAACTTCTACACAGTCCTAGCAGAATGCAAGAGCTGTAGGTTCATGGAGGTTTCCACCCATGCGACAGTTAAAAGAATTTTGTCAACTTGAAGAGATTGTGACATACTCAGGGTAGAATTTATAGGTATGTGAGAGACTTGTGGGCCAGCAAATGAAAGAAGAACACAGCCCAGATATGGGTGGCCCAACTGGCCTAATTGAACTAAATGAAAAGGGAGAAAGAAGAATGATTGTAACAACATTTCTGGGGAAAGCTCTGGCCTTTGCTATTCCCCCCAGACATTCACTGCTTCTGAGTACACATCACTGATCTCCATTACAGATTTGCTCAATCTACAGCATTCTCCATTCTCTTTGAACAATGAACAGCAGACTTGAAGTGTCTGTCCTGTAGTCCTGGACAGGTGTCTTGCTTCATGTCTGACTAGCCACTGAACCTTCCAGCTCTTAGTCACGCATGCTGCCATTTTGGACTATCTTTCCCTTTGGGCTTGTAAGCCCTTTAAAGAAATCCCCCTTCTTTATAATTTCTGTTAATTCTGCCTCTCCTAGAACCCTAACCAATATGACCCAGATTTCATAGAGGCCTCGGAGGCCAGACAGTGTGCTCCTGAGAGGGCAGTGCATAAGTTGTAAGGGAGAAGCCTGAGATGCAGTGGGATCCCCTAAAATTTGGAGAAGCCAGGAGCGTGGATTGTCTCCTGAGAAAAACTGTAGGTTGTAGACAAGGCCAGCCCAAAGGAGAAAAAATGGAGGTTACGGCAGGAGGCAATCCTGTAGGTGTGGGGCCACACTTTGGAACCTCTAGTTTACTCCAGATGCTGGACACAGAGCTACAGGATTTAACCTTTGCCTTATTGGATTTAAAACTTGTTTTGGTCCAATAGCGTTTTATTTTCCTATTCCTCCTCCTCCTCCTCCTTCTTCTTCTTCTTCTTCTTCTTCTTCTTCTTCTTCTTCTTCTTCTTCTTCTTCTTCTTTTTTTTTTGAGGCAGGGTTTTACTCTGCAGCCCAGGCTGGTTCTGAACTCACTATGGAGTCCAGGTTGGCTTTAGATGCACGGCAATCCTTCTGTCTCAGCCTCCCAAGTGCTGGGATTGCAGGCGTGTGCTACCAGGCCTGGCTTATGTGGTGCTGGGGAATTTAACTTGGGTACTTAGTACTTGCTAGGCAAGCACTTTCTTGCTAGGCGAGCCATTCTTCCAGCCCTATTCCTTCCTATGTAAAATGGGAATATTTACCCTGTGCCATTTTATGCTGAAAGTGCTTAACTCTTTGATTTTCATAGGTGCTGGCAGCTGAGTTTCCTTGTGTCAGTGGAGACTTCGGACATGGACTTTCTAGCAGGGCTAAAACTGTTAGAACTTTGACAACTTTTAGAGAAAGACTAAATGCACTTTACAAAATGAGGTGGGCATGAGTCTTTTGGGGGTCAGGGGCTGAATGTTGTGGTCTAGAGTGTCTTCGCAAAGCTTCCTGTGTTTGGCTGTAGTGGGATAACTATGGAATTGTATACTGGTAAGATGTGGGGCCTGGCTGAAGGGATGGATGCTCGGGCCTTGACATGGAGGGGACTGTGCCGGTTCTGCCTTCCTCTCTGACTTGACTTCTTTTACTATGCCATGGGGAGCTCTGTCTCTGTCTCTGGCCTGATTCTACTTCTTCATAGTCGCCCACCTGTGAATGGAATGTGGACTTCTGACACTGAACTGAAATAAATCCTTCCTCCCTAAAGTTGTGGATGTTGGGTATTCTGTCCCAGCAATGAAGAAGTAACTAAGACAGCTTTGTTCCAGTTTATAGTCTCACCAACAATGTTGGGTGGCTCATTTTCACTCACAATCTCACCAGCAGTTGTTTTTTTATTTCTTGATAATACCCATTCTTATTGGGGTAAGATGGAATGTTAGTGTCCTTTGATTTGTACATTTGTTGATTGTTAGTGTCATCCCCTATACTATTGGTGCTTATGTCTATGTCTTCAATGGTTTTATATATTTTTTTTCTTCTAGTAGATTCAGTGTTTTAATATGTAGGTCTTTGAATCATTTTGATTTTATTTTACCACAGGGTAAAAATATGGGTCTAGATCCATTCTTTTACATGTGGATAACCACTTTTGTCAGCACCTGGCTTAGTTCCTTATTCATTATGGAGACAGAATAATTGATATCCACAATTTAAGGAGGGAAGATTTATTTAGCTCACAGTTTCAGAAGGTCTCCCACAGTCCAATCAAGGGCAGGTGGCAACAGTGGAAGCACATGGCAGAGTCTGGAGAGCTGCTCATAGTGTTGCAGACAGAAAGCCAAGTGAAGCAGAAGCCAAGTGAATGAGGAGGGAGTGGATTTCTGGAGACTCAGGCAAAGCCAGCACCTTTCTCAGGAAAAATCTGTAACAGTGGTTCTTCTTTCTTCCTTTACTTAGTTCAAGCTGCTTGGTGCCCCACCCCCACCCCAAACACAGGGTAAGTGTCCCTTCCTCACTTTCTGGCCCACAAGTCAATAACACATCCCTGAAAGCTCTGCTCTATACGTACCCCCCGATCTCAACAAGTTGACACAATCTCTCCACTCAAGCCTCAAGCATCTGCCACTTCCAGCAGACCACATCTCCCACAACACATGGTTCCACTGTTATCCCACTACATCAAAATACATGAGGTTTTTGGGGGACACCTTAGATCCAAGTCATAGCAGCACCATTAAAAGCATTGTGTTTTTGACCCCTTTGTTGAAGGTGCCTGTGGTTGTTTTTTCATCCTCAGTTTTGTCGCATAGAGTGCCTTGAGGCTTTATTCCTGTTGCTTTGTAATATAACTTGGTATCTTGATATTTGCTCTTTTTGTTCAGGATAGCATTGGCTATTTTGGATCTCTTCCAGTTTCATATAAATTTTAGGTTTTTTTTTTCCTGAAATAGTTTCATAGAGAATGCTGTTGGTATTTTGATTGGAATTATTTGAACGTGTATATCAGTATTGGTAGTATGGCCATTTTAACATTATTAGTTTTGCCTCTCCAGGAAGCAGGGGACATCTTTTGATTTTTAAAAATTTCTCTTCAATCTCTTCTTCTCATAGTACTATAGTTTTTGTTGTATATGGCTTTCAGTTCCTTGGTTAAGTTAATTCTTATTTAAATTTTTGAAGCTGCTATAAATAGTATTGTTTTCCTGATTTATTTCTTAGTGGATTTGTTGTTGTACAGGGATGTTTTTGAGTTTTGTGTATTGATTTTGTATCCTCTCACTTTGCTTAATGTGTTTGTTAGTTGTAAGGGTCTTCTAGTGGAGTTTTGGAAAGCTCTTATGGGTAGGATCATGTCATCTGCAAATAAGAATATTGATTTCTTCTTTTTCTATGCATATGTTTTATTTCATTTTCTTGCCTGCTTGCTCTGATTAATGTTTGAGTACTTCATTGAACAGGAGTGGTGACAATGGATACTCTTGTATTATATTTGATTTTAGAGAAAATGAGTGGTTTTTAAAAAAATCATTTAATTTTGATAGTAGGATTGTTATAAAGGGTTTTTATCAGTTTATGGTGAGATTCTTTTATAAGTTATATTTTCATCTTCTATTAGCTTATACCTTATATTTTCATCTTCTATTAGCTTATATTTCCATCAGGGCTTTTTTTTTTTTTTGTCATCCACATGCAAGAGAATGAATTTAGTCACACACCTGTCACCACGCACCAAAATCAAATCAAAGTGGATCAAAGACGTAGACATTAAAAGTGAAACACTAAACCTTCTAGAAGACAAATTAGGCAAATATCTAAAAGACATAGGTGTAGGCAAAGACTTTTTTTAATAAGACAGCAAAAGCAAAAGAAATTGTCCCCATTATTAACAAATGGGATCATGTCAAATTAAAAAGTTTCTGCACAGCAAAGGAAATTATCAACGCTAATAAAAGAGAACCAACAGACTGGGAAAAAAATGTTCACCACCAACACCTCAGACAGGGGACACATAACCAGAATATACAGGGAACTGAAGAAAAGTAAGCGACCCCCAAAATTAAGGAGACTATTGAAAAATAAGCAAAAGAAATGAAGAGGCAATTTATTCAGGAAAGAGTTCAAATGGCCAATAAATACATGGAAAGCTGTTCATCATCCCTAGCCATAAGGGAAATGCAAATCAAAACATCACTAAGATACTATCTCATTTCAGAGAGATTGGCCTATATCAACAACTCAAATAGCAATCAGTACTGGAGAGGCTGTGGGAAGAAAGGAACCCTCCTGCACTGCTGGTGGGAATGTAAATTGGTACAACCACTATGGAAAGCAGTATGGAGGTTTCTCAAAAGACTGGAAATAAATGGCCCCTTTGATCCAGTGACATCCCTCCTGGGAATATATCCATAAGAGTTAAAAACAACACATAACAGAGATACATGTATACCCATGTTCATAGCAGCACAACTAACAATAGCTAAAATATGGAAGTCACCAAAATACCCATCAACAGACCAATGGATACACACGCTGTGGTATTTATACACAATGGAATACTATGCATCTATAAAGTGTGACAGCTTGGAGGATTTTGTAAGCAAATGGAGGAAATTTGAGAATATCATGCTTAGTGAAGTGAGTCAGAAGCAAAATTTGAAATATCGAATGATTTCTCTGATATGAGAAACCCAGATCCCAGATCACAATTATCTCACAGAATTTAAAGTGAAAAATACAGTGAAAGGGGGATGGAAAGTGGGTTGTGGGAATGTGTAGGGGTGGATTGAAAAGCAAGTGGGAAAGGTCTTGTTATCTTGACTAGATATGTATGTGCACAAAATGCCCCAAACCAATGTAAATCTTAAATTTAACACTTATACATATCAATAGAATGGGAAAAAATGACTGGATATTTTATTTTATAAAAGGCCTTTTATGTGTCTATTGAGATGTTTGTGAATCTTGTCCTTGCTTTTGTTCATGTGGTTTAGTATGTTTATTGATTTATCTATGTTGAACCTTCCTTGCATCCGTGGAATGAAGTTAAATTGGTCATTAGTGTATGATCTTTGTAATGATTTTTTGCATTGTATTTGCAAGCATCTTGTTGAGAATTTTTGAATCTGAATTCATTAGGAAAATTAACTTGTAGGTTTCTCTTGGTGTTAAACCTTCACCTGGTTTAGGAATGATCCTTCTCCTTCAATTTCATGGAAAAGTTTGAGAAATATTGGTGATAAAACTTCCCTAAAGTTCTAAGTAAATTTTGTAGTGAATGTTTCAAGTCCCAGGTCTTTCTTTGTTGTTAGGATTTTTATTATGTCCTCAATTTTATTACTGGTTATTGACCTATTCAGGGTGCTTAATATGTACTAGGTTCAATTTTGGTAATTCACATATTTCTAGGAATTTATTTGTTGCTTCCAGGTTTTGATTTCTTGTGCAAGCAACATTATCTCTTCGTAATCTCTTTCCACTCTGCTTGTGTTCAAAAACCTGAAATTTCTTCAAATATTTCAGCCTGCTTTATATCTCTAGATCTCCCATAATTAAGAAGTTCTTATTTTCTGGACAGCCCAGCTTCCTATCTACCTGGAATACAACCAGCAATCCTTCAGCACTGGCTTGCATTTCCTCTGTGAAGCAATTCCTAAACATCCCAAAAAGTAGTGCTCATCCTTCTCTTGTTTTTGCCCTCAGTACTCTATACTTCTGTTACAGCACATATAAAAATTTGTTGTACTGTTTAACATGTTTACCTTTACTAGACAGTGAACACAATTGACAGAGACACAATTGACAGTTACCTTATTCAACTTTATCATTGTGTATCATTGGAATGATACAAAATTGTGTTTAATACACAATTCTATAAAGTGTAATGTATTAACTAAGCAGAATCTATCATGTGGCAAGTTAAAAAATTCACATGTGTGGTCTTTTTATTGAGGTACTGGAGTTTGGATAGAGAATTTTTGTGCTCAGCTACACCCCCAGCTCTTTTTCCTTTTTATTTTGAGACAGGATCTGACTAGGTCATTAAGTTGCTCAGGTTGGGCTGAAACTTGTGATTCTCCTGCCTCAGCCTCCTAGAGTACATGATTACAGTTGTGTGTCACCACACCTAGCAGAAAATATCTACATTTGAAAAGTAATGCCTCTGAAAATCTCAATACTCATGCATTTGCTAGTTGAGGCTATAGAAAACAGAATAATGGTTCCAGGGATGAGATGTTTTAGTTGCTTTTTCATTGCTGTGACAAAATATGCAACCTCCACGATTTAAGAAAGAGAAGATTTATTTAGCTCACAGTTTCAGAAGGTTTCATACAGACCATTCATGGGGCAGCTATCAGCAATGAAGGCTCTTGGCAGAGACAGAGGCTGGAAAGCTGCTTGCCCCATTGCAGATAGAAAGCAGGCCAAACAGGGGCCAAGCCAGTGCCTTCAGACAGGCAAAGCTACAGGTTTTCTGGAAGAAGCTCTAGCTATATTTCTTCTTCATTCCTTTAATTACTTCAAGCTGCCAATTTTCTCTCCATGGTTTCCTGGCCCACAAGTGAACAACACATAACCTGAAATTTCTGCCCTAAGTGCCTCCAATTGCAATGAGTTGACGCAATCTTTGCAGTTCAGACTTCAAGTATCTGTTCCTTCCAGCCAAGCCTTACCTCTCAACAATACATAGTTCCAAATACATGATGCTTTTGCAGGACACTCAAGATCCAAACTATAGCATGACATAAATAAAGCAAGAGTTGAACATTGCTGAAGTCACAGTTTCATCTGTATCTATGCCTTTTTTTTGTACAATATAATCAGAGAACATTGTGTCTGACTTATTAAAACACTAGTCAGGAAACAGAGAAATAAGTTTGCTCTTGAGTCATGCTGAGTTTTGAGTATCTGTGGTTCGTGCTACTGATCATACAAGAAGAAAAATACTATTTTGCAAACAATTTGAAGATGACAATAAATGTGAATGCATATAATGGAAGACTGGCAACCTTTCTTTTCAAATGGGTTAGTTTAGCCTGTGATATATAACTTAATGATTCCTTACTGGTAACAAAACATCCTAAACCTTATTATAGTTTTGATATACTAGCAAATTTAGCCTGAGACTAAGAGCACAGAAAAGAGCTGTCTATAAATACATTGTGGGAAATGAGACTGCTTGAATCTGCATCTACAAATATTTCGTTTCTCCCTAGAGAGATAAAATCAATTAGAGAGTAACGATATACTTCCAGCTACAAAAACTAACTAGTCAATGAAGCAAATAGACAGGTAAGATAGTTGCTTTTGATTTAAAAGAGAAAAACCCTATGTTTAATAAATTCTACTTATTGTTATTGATGGTATTGAATCAAGTTAGTAAAATAAATGAAAACATCTTTGCTACAGGGCAATGTGTCTTGGGACAGCAGGTTAAATATAAAAAATTAGAATTCAGTGTGTAGAAATAGGCTACTTTGTATTCTACAAAGTAAATCTGGATTTAGATATGCAGTTTGTTAGAAAGATATATTACAAATTTAAATATTCACCTCCACGACAGAAAATAACAAAAATATAAATATATCATTAATACAACAAATTACAACCTCTTGTTTTTCCCCATTTTATTAATATACGTATGTGATGCATAATGTTTACGTTGAACTTGAGTATCTTACACACATACTTATACCATCAAAATTACAATCCCTTGCCTTCCCTCCTCCTTTTGACCCTTCTGCAACTTTCCCTCCCTTTGACCTGTCTGCAGCTTTCCTTCCCCTTAACTCCACTATTTCTCCAATTTGTTTTTTTTCAAGATCATTTCCCTTTCTCCATCCAACCCACTTTCATTCCTTTTTTCTGTCTCTACAAAGTCCATCTTACTTTCTTCTGTACCTCTTACATTTTTTGTGACTTGATTTTTCTCATTAGAGAAACCATATGGCATTTAACTTTCTAGGTCTGATTAATTTTGCTGAGTACACTCATTTTCCTAAAAATGATTCAAATTTGTCATTCTTTTTGGCAAAGTAATACTCCATTGTGTGTACATACCACATCTTCTTTATCTAGCCACATGTACTTGGGAATATTGGCTTCTTCCAAGATTTGTTTATTATCAATTATGCTGCTATAAAAAGACATTCAAGTTATCATCACATCAATCAGTTTTCCTAGGTTAAATTTATATCAAATACTGAATAAATGAGTTGCTACATTAAATCAACTTAAGTATATATCACAAAAGTACGTTATATACAAAACCATATAGATATAATAGCATACTTAATTATATATGAATTTTTAAAGAGTATGTGGTGGTTTGGATTTAGAGTGTCCCCCAATAAGCCCTGTGTTCCTAAGGATACTGTTTAAGGTTGGGAGGTGGAGCCTGGCTGGAGAGGGGTAGATAGTTAAGGCATGACCTAGAGGAGCTTGTGCTGGTTCTGCCCTTCCTTCCAGTCTCTCTCTGTACCACAAAGTTGTGAGGATCCCTGCCACTGGAGTTCTGCCTCTGGCCCTGCCCAGCTTCAGCCCTGCCATGTGGCTCCACCATTTTCCGTTCACCCATCAATGAATAGACTATGACCTTTTGCAACTGTAAACTGCAATAAACCTTTTTTCCCTAAGTTTTGGGTGTCAGGTATTGAGTCACAGTAACAAAAAAGTAACTAAGACAGACTTCTTTCCCAAAGAAGACCAGGAAGAAACAAATAAGATCATTAGTACAAATTTAGTTACAGAATATGAAATTCAGAAGAAAATTTCAAGAATCAGAGGTTGAACCAATAGCCAATTGTATTCTTAGCCAAATGGACTAAGGCTACTTGATCTTTTATCTTTTCTTTGAGACAGGGCCTCGCTGTGTATCCAGGCTGGTCCTGAACTCACTGTGTAGCTCAGGCTGGCCTTGAACTCACAGCAATCCTCTTTCCTTAGCCTCCTGAGTGCTGGAATTACAGGTATGCACCTCCACACCTAGCCTATGTGGTGCTGAAGAATCAAACTCAGGGCCTTGAGCTTGCTAGGTAAGCACTTTAACTTCTGAGCTATTCGTCTAGGCCTTGACACTTTATTTTTACTTCTCATGATGGCTTCAGGGAAAAGACCCCAAGAGCCATTTATTTACCAAATCTTATTGTTTTAAAAACTAATAATATTCCAAATCAAAATCATTGCCTTCTGCCACTACACCCCCACCTAAATATCTATATTCATCATATTCATCAAAAAAGTTTCACAGATCGATTTTACACAGATTCTCCATGTTGAATATTATTATTATGCTTTTCAAACTAATATGCTATTAAAATAATTATGGGGGAAGTTTCATAGATTTTATGAGAAAGCTGGTACTGTTTCAGTGGGATACCAATAAAATGACTGATGTCTAGTTTTTTGTTCTACTTTCTCTTTAGGTGTTTCCTTTCCTTCATGTATTTTGGTGCTGCTTATCTCTCTGTTTTGTTCAAAGATTCCTTCAAGTATTTTTTTCTGCAATGCTGGCCTAGTGGTCACAAATGTCTTTAGGGATTTTTGATCATGAAAAATTTTATTTCCTCCTCAACTTTCAGGGACAATTTTGCTGGATACAACAACTTGGGTTGGCACTTGTTGTCTTTTAAGGCTTGAAAGATTTTGCTCCAGGCTTTCCTGGCCCTTAAAATTGGCATTGAGAAATCTGAGGTAATTCAAATGGGTTTGCCTTGGGAGAATAATGTCTGTTTTTCTTTTGTTGCACTTAATATTTTCTCTTTATGTTGTATTTCTGAGGTTTTGGTTATGATATGTCATGGCAAGTCTTGTTGCTTGTTGAGGTTATTTGGTATTCTATAAGCTTCTTGTGCCTGAAAATTAATTTCGTTTTCTAGATTTGGGAAATTTTCTTTCATGATTTAAGCGAATAAATTATTTATACCTTTGGTGCTATCTTCTGCTCTTTCTGCCACATCCATAGTTCCGAGATTGCTTCTCTTTGAATCATCCATCATCTATTGTATCCAGCTACATTGCTCTTTTCTAATTTTGAAATCCTGCCTAATTTTAGCACTTTTTCCTCAGCCTTGTCTTCAAGGTCTGAAATTCTATTTTCACAATGTTTGAGTTGTCTTATTCTGCCTTCAACTGTGTTTCTTATATCATGAATTTCAGCTATTTTTTCAAAATCTCCACTTGTCTATCAAAATGTTCCTACATACCTTGCATTTCCTTACTCACCTTAGCCAATGTTTTATGTGTGGTTTCTACATGCTCAGTAAGCTTTGTGTTCAATAGGACCACTATTTGTTTGGTAAGTTTGTCCTTAAACTTGCTGGTTATTGCTTCCATTTCATTGAGAGTATCTTGTTTGAACTGGCTGTTCAACTCATTTATTTGCCTTTTGACTTTCTTTGCAATGAGGTCTACTATTTAAGGGACCATGACATTACTTTCTGGGGTCTCATGCCTTTCTGTGGGTGTCCTGTTGCCTCGTCTTCTTCTGTTTCTGCTGTTGAGGACTTCACTTTAAGGGCTTAGGCAAGAGGATTTTATGAACAGATATGAGGGCATTTGGAGATTCCTTTCACTTTTGTGATGGGAGCAGGCAGGCAGGGAAGATCTAACAGCCTCATGGCCTCTGCAGTGTGTCGATCACACCAGCCTCTTCAGCAAAGCTCTTCAGCCTCTCCTGGATTCCCTCCTCCAATGGTGGGGTTCTCCATCCTCAGAGGTGTCACCACTACTACCTGAGCTGTTCCGCAGCAGTCTCTTATGCCAGTTTCTTTCTAGGTACTATTTAAGAGTGACCTCCACCCCCTCAAACCCTGGTGTGTTCTTCTCAGCCTGCTTTTACTCTAAACAGTTCAGTCTTGGGTTCTTTTTCTATAATGGCTCCTCCTTACATCATTGCTTATTACAGGAGGCCTTTTCAAGGGGAAGCTAATATTGCTTTTGCAGGATGCGCTACTTGCTGCCTAGCTTTTGGAGTCTGGGGCTACCAGAGGCTGTCAATTCCCACTCCTCTGGGATCTGTGCTTACCTAGGTCAGAGGTTCCAGGCTCCAGGCTTTCCTCCATCTGTGGATTCCATGAGCTCATGGTCACAGTCTGCCCAGGTCTGCTTCCTGGGATGCCATTTTTCTCTGCTTCCAATGTGTTTGTGTGATTTATGACCTTTTTGTTGCTTTTTTTTCAATTGTGGGGTGCTCCCTCTCTTCTAGCTAAGTTGAGCAGGCAGTTTTAAATTATAATCTCAACAATGGGGAAACATTGTGTACCTTGGTTACCCAGCCGCCATCTTCTCATTTTCTTTTTACATTTATGATTATTATGGTTGGATCTGAAATGTCCACAAAAGGCTGATTGCATTTAAGGCTTGATTTTCAATGTAGCAGAGTTCAGAGATGTGACAGCATTGTGAGGACACTTAGCTTCATCAATAGGTATTTCATTGACAGGTTCACTACTGAATGGGCTATTCACAGGCGGGCCTAGGTGGGGGAGTTAGATACCTGGGGGTGTGCCTTTATGCATCTTCTCCTGGTGTGTTCTCACCTCCTCTTGCCTGCCATGCAGGTGTTCTCTATCACACCCTTCTCTAATGATGTTTTTGCCTTACCATAAGCACAGGAATGGTGGAGACTGTTGGCCATAAGCTTAAATCTTTGAATTCAGGAGCTAAAAAAAACCTTCTCTTCTTTACTTTGTTTTTCTCAGGTATTTTGTCAGAGTAATAGGAAGCTGACTAACAGAGCACTATTAGCCTAAATTTAATTTTTAAAAAGCTGTTCCTTTCAAAAACAAACCTACCATAAATCTATTCTTACAAGCCATTCTAAAGGACTTGACTGCAATTACTTGCATAGCTAATCTTTAAAAGGAACAATTAAAAACATGTATGATAAGTTTAACCATCTGCAACCTGCTGAACAGAAATGTTTAAGCTATAGGAGTACATATTTCTTCTAACTCTAATTTTCAAAGTTAATCTAACTCTGTTATCTTTATAATGTTTTCAAAACTTTGTCTCATTTTAAAATTAAACCACAGTTTTAACCATAGAAACTATTTGATAACTTGATAATAATGTTTTATTATTTAAATATTTATTTCTGATCTTTGAAAATCACAACTATTGAAGGCAATAAGACTAACACAGAAAACAGTATTTAACAACTTCTTCTTCTTCTTCTTCTTCTTCTTCTTCTTCTTCTTCTTCTTCGAGACTGGGTCTCACTCTGTAGCCCAGGTTGGTCCTGAACTCATTATACAGCCAGTCTAGCCTTGAACTTACAGCAATCTTCCAGTTTCAGCCTCCTGAGTGCTGGAATTACAGCTGTGCACCACCACGCCTGCCTTGTGTGGTGCTGGGGAATTGAACTCAGTTACTTAGTGCTTTCTAGGCAAGTGCTTTAATCACTGAGGCATTTCTCCAGCTCCAGTGTTTAGCTTTTTTCACAATGATAGAGGTATTGTCATCAAGATGGAGTATATTTGAATGTCCTGATATCTAAAAGAAAATTACCTGGAGGTTTTATTTTTGAATGAAGAATGCATGGAAATTAATAGTTGAACTGTGCATTTAAAAATATTTAAAAGTTATTTATTTATTTATTTATTCATATTTATTTATTGAGAAAGAGTCTTGCTCTGTAGCCCAGGCTGGCCTTAGACTCAGGACAATTTGCCTGCCTCACCCTCCCGAGCGCAGAGATTACAGGCATGCTCCACCGTGCCCAGCTTTGAACTGTGCCTTTTTAAAAACATTACTTTTTCAATTAAAACATCCTACATGCAATTAACATAATTCTTGATGAATTTTGGTTCAAATCATAAAGGCAAGAAGTTGAAGAAAGAGATTACAGGTTTTGCATTACAATTGGGTCATATCATTTCACTTCACATCTGCACTTCTTCCTTGGTCTTTCCTTCATAGCCTCCTGGTTGAAATTCAATAGCTTTTGGCAGCCAGCCCCCACATCAGTATTCCAAGTAGAATGCAAGGGGCAAGGGCACTAAACTTTCTTCTTGCAAGGTCGCTTTTTTGATCACGGAACAAAAATTTTCTCAAAGATTTCCAAGCCAACTTTTTCTTATTGTTGCATTGAAGATAATTGTTGATATGCGGCCACTTTCACTATAACAAATGTGGAAAGGAAAGTATTTAATGAAGAATAAGATTAGGGGATTTTTTTGACTAGTTTTATTACACATGAGTCATTTTCAAGGGTTAACAAAACCTTTTCCCCAAATGAAGGAATTCTCAGCTATATACCTCAATCCAAACAGGGCCCTGTACCCTTCTGTCATAAAAGAAGATAATTTTTTTTTTTTTAGGGAAATGGATGCACCTTGAGACCATTATGCTTAGTGAAATGAATCAGACACAGAAGGTCAAATATCATATGGTTTCTCTAATATGAGAAACCCAAAGAGTAAACAAGTAAAAGAACTAAATAAAAAGGTGACAACATAAAATAGACAGATTGTGGAGGGAGAAAGTATATGTGAGATGAGGGAAGAGGATGGAAAGGGTTAAACGGAAACAAAAATGATAAAGATGCTCTCTCTCTCTCTCTCTCTCTCTCTCTCTCCACACACACACACACACACACACACACACACACACACAATTTTCTCAAGTTGAATGTAATGATTATTTTTTGTAAATGCATACTAATAAAAAGAATAATTTTGGAAAAAAATAAAATTAACACCTTCAAGTGAACCCAGAGATGTTTTTGTGAAGGCAGAGACAGCAGGATCATAGGCTAATACAGGGGGCTGTGATACTTTTAATCATTTAAGAAGCCCATGACTTTCCCTTTGGCTAGAAATAACTTGTGCCTGAACTGAAGATAAATAGGTAAATATTTATGGCAGAAAGTCATATTTGTAAACATCAAAGGCTTCCCCACTTATCCTAAAAGTAGATAAATGTCTCTAGATGCCAAATTATCTTGATAGGCATTCCACCATTTCTTCATGCTTATAGAATTGCCATATGCACCCAGCCTGGCAATGTCCTCATCCGGGTTTACTCATGAGCACTTTTTACTTGCAGAAGTGGCCATGTGGCAATTTCTGGGCAATGAGATGTACCTAGAAACTTCTACTGCTAGGGTACTCTGGGGAACTTTTCATTTCCCTAATTAAGTAGATCTTTTCCTGGGTTCCTTTTCTTCTCATTTTTAATGGTATCAGAATTGTTATAAATCCACCATAAAAATTATAGAGATATCACTATAGAAAGCCATGCAATTTTCATAATGGTCACATGGTAGTAAGGATCATGATGAATTTCTAGTGGCTCTAAGGGCATCCTAAAGTTTGTAATGATGTCATAATGGCCATAACGTCATAATGATTATAGTGACATCATAATGATTATGGTGGTATTAGAATATTTATGACACCATAATGGTCATAAAGACATCATAAGGACTATAATAACTTAGTGATCATAAAGGCATCATAATGGTCATAATGGTATAATATTCTTCTTGATGCTATAATGACCATAATGAAAAGCATAAATAGTTACAATGACATCATAATGATCATAATGGCATTATAATGCTCATGACATCATTATGGTCTTAAGGACATCATACTGTCCATGATAGTATTATAATGACCATAATAGAGTCATTGTGATCATAGTAATGGGTCTGAAGCTGGTGATTCACTATTAGTCGTTGTGGTTCTGGGATCACAGGACAGCTAAAAGTGACAGGGCATCCTGCTCCTAGAGAACATTAATCTTTGCTATTTTAGTCTCTGTAGTCAAGATTTCTGTTATTTGAAATCAAAAGTATCTTCAACTGAAAAAAATTATTGTAAATTGTGATTTACTATATAAATGTGTAAAAATACACAAATGACATTCTGTGAGGAGAGATGTGAGAAGACATAAATTAGTATCCATATATGCTGTCCCAGAATAATGGTTAAGACCCAAATGAGTAATCAAAACAAAATGTATTTTGACCATTAAATTTTAAGACTTACCAGCATTTGGGGCTTGTTATTATCCTTTAGAGCTCACTGAGATGATCCAGTTCAGACAAAAGGCTCAGATACCACCCATTGTCCATTAAATTATAGTTATTTTAAGGAGAATATGATGGGATTTGGGGAAATCCAATGATTCTGAAGAAAGGTTGTTTCTGTCTTTTCTTCACAAGTTCAAGGCAAGAGGTGCTTCTAAGAGAATGACTTCAAGGTTGTGATAGCTGTAGAAGGAGGTTTAGCATTTAGCTTCCTGAGTGGCATCCACTTATATCTATGTAGCTGAGTTCTTGGATACTTGCTAGCATGAGTACAAGTGACCAATCGAAGTCATTGACACTTATGATTATATTATAAGCATTATTTCTTTGCTCTCTTAGAGTAGATGTTCATACTGCAGAATGGTTTCACCAGTTGGTGAGGCCAATAGCTCTACATAGGTAAGTGAGACACAGTGGTTAGAACTAATGGTAATAAAGTTTGATGCTATTTTAAGATTTTCATGAATATAATTGTGAGTAGTTTCTCAGAAGGTAACAGAAGTTCAGTGGGAGAGATTTGGTATAGGCTCATTGTATTAGTTTTGGTTCTTTCAAAGGACAGAATTTACAGAAGTTATCACAAAAGGATCTATTAAGAAGGCTTACAAATCCAAGGATAGAGATAGTCCAAGATGGCTGCTCAGCCGTGAGGTAGATTTCCCATGCGGGACTGCAGGACAGCCGGTGAGGTGAGAGTGCTGTCAATCCCAGGTGAAGATCGAAGACTAAAGGTTGGTGACTGAAGAGCAGTGATGGGCAGACAGGTTCAAATCAAGATTGGAGCGAATCTGTGCTGAAGATCTGCGGCGTGTAGCAAGTTGGTGTCCATAGACAGTGTGGAGGCGAGAGCTTTCCCAGAGGAAGAAGTTGTAATGATCTTCTTCCTCCCCCCATTATATATATATATATATATATATATATATATATATATATATATATATATTATAATATATATATTATGTATATAATATAATATATATTAATATATATATAGTGTGTGTGTGTGTGTGTGTGTGTGTGCAAAATTTAAGGTTTACAATGGAATTGAGCATTTTGTGCACATATGCATCTTGCCAAGGACACAAGGGCTTTCCCACTCTCTTTCTGTCCTTCCCCACACCTTCCCCTCCCTCCCTTCTCCACCACCCTACCCGCCCCCCCCATTTCACTTTGTTTTTTGCTGTAAGTTCCATAATACTTGTGATCTGGGACTCTCATATCAGAGAGACCATTCGATGCAATATGGAGCGCTCTCAAAAGACTGGAAATAAATATCCCCTTTGATCCGGCGACACCCCTCCTGGGAATATATCCAAAAGAGGCCAAAACAACACACAGCAGAGATATATGTATACCCATGTTCATAGCAGCACAACTAACAATAGCTAAAATGTGGAAGTCACCAAAATACCCATCAACAGACCAGTGGCTACACAAACTGTGGTATTTGTACACAATGGAATGCTATGCATCAATAAAGTCCAACAGCTTTAATATAAGTCTTGTATATAAGTCTTGCCCTTTGTGGGCAACTGGAAGAAGCTTGAGAACATCATGCTTAGTGAAGTAAGTCAGAAGCAGAAGGATCTTCCTTCTTTCTTCCTTTTATACCCTTGGAGTTCCAGTTGAACCTCCCACATCTTGGTGGGTGCTCTTCCCTCACTGGCCGGCCCTCAAATCCCTCATACTCAAATCCGGGCTGGTTCTTGATTCCCAGTCCAGGAGTGGTTCACAAATCCTAATCCTAATGGAGGTGTGGTTCCTAATTCCCTCAAATAGACATAATCCCTTCAATGGTCACACTTATGAAGAAAGTCGAACTATTTTATCTTTATAAAACAATAAATTCTTCAATGATCCACTCCTAGAAGTGTGCCTATTGTGTTCTTCATATGCCAAATACATGATTATCGCATTTTAGCTGTAGTGTGTATGCTTATATAAGTGTATACACACTATGCATTCATTTACAATTAGTTATGGACTCATAACAAAAAATACAAGACTTATATTAAAGTATTCAATATTTTAAAAAATTCCCCTGAGGGAGTACAATGTTCCTGGGGATATTGTAATACCAGGCTGATGTCTTGAGTGGGTGAAGGAAGCTATTATTTTTTCCCCAGCTCCAAAAATCCATTTACTATATTGTCTTCAGATAGAGGATGTATCAGACATTACACTGATAAGAACAGATACTACACTTAGTTTGATCCATAAAGCCTCAGAACAACCCACATGACTTAAAACAAGGAGAAATCAGTGGGAAAATGCAGAAGCCAAGGAATGCATCTTTGAAGGGAGAATTGCTGTAGGTGGTAGCACATCAGTGCTTAGCACCCCAAGATGATTACTCATGGTAAAGCATTATGCTGTGGAACACATTTTAATAAATACATGTGGTGAATCAGTCAGAGGTTTAGCTTTGAGCTGTCCTACAAGTAATGCAAAGCAAATGCATATTTCTGATATGTGATCAAGGTGTCAGAAATAGAAGATAAACATTTGCTAAAAAATGTAGTCATCATTCAGAAGACCAGAGAGGAAATTCCCTTGAGTCTCAAAAGAAATCATCTATTATAATTACCAGTACCCTGTACACTCATCAGCAGCCTTGCTGAGGCGCTGGTAATGAGGTATTTTATTTCTTTCCCCTAGGCTGGTCCTGAACTCACTATGCAGCCCACGCTGGCCTTGGACTCATGGCAATCCTCCTGTCTCAGCCTCCCAAGTGCTGGGATTACAGGTGAGTGTCACCACACCTGGTTTATGTTGTGCTGGAAAATTTAATTCAGAACTTAGCCCTCAACGTAGCACTTGCTAGGAAAACATTTTAGCCACTGAGCCATTCCTCCAGCCCAGTAATGAGGCTGAATAAAGACGTAAGAATTTATGAGAGACAGGAATGGCAATCATTAGACTACAAAGTAAATATATAACATAAGACAATATTATTTTTGGAAGGGGAAGGAAACCTACAAGATTTATTTCATGGCTTTTAAATTTGTCTTCCAATGTCAGGATTATCTGAAATTAATGAAACTAAAGCAAACTGGCATTCCCTTTCCACTGCAGTTTCTTCGTTTAATATGTATGTAATTTAGAAAGAAATGAAGATCAACTGGCTTTTATTTAGAGTTGCCAACTTATTTGCTATTTCTAGTTTCTCAAGTTCAATTAATTAGAACCAAAAAAAGTACTTTGTAGTCACTAATTGTAGAAAAATAGCTTGTAATATATGTAAAAGTAAGTCTTTAGTAAATATTTCTTGAATAAAAGGATGACATTTTGTTAGGCGATGACCATTCAGTAGATTGATTCAGAATTTTGACATGAGGCCTTATCTGAGACAAAATTTGAGCACTTTTTATAAAACAGTCATTTATCAATATTATTAGCACATTTTAATAATAATTTATAAAATAGCAAAATATTTGATGGCATAGAAGCAGAATGGATATGTGAGTGAACAGTAACTTTTGTTTTAAGCTTCAAAGTGAAATCAATACTTTTAGTAAGGATCAGATCCCGAATTAAGAACTGAAAATACTTAGTAACAAGTCATTAAGAATAACATCTATTCAGGAAAGTATTTTCTTTAGAAGGCTGTTTCTATGTTGCGGTCTTCAAATGGCAAAAGCAAAGCTGAACAAAATTGCATGTATGGGCAAAGGAACTTTCACTTTCACTGCTTTGCATGTCCTGGAGCAAGCTATCAGGACTCTATAACATTTCTGACTTTAAAAAAAAAAATCCTAAAAGCAAGCAAACAAACAAAAACAAGAAGAAAGGTCATGCTAATTGAAGAATAGGATTTCTGAAAACAGTAGATTGTACAGATGAGCCTTTAGTCACACCAGTGCTCCACCTGACTGTTTCTCCCATTCTTCCAAGCTAATCTTTTTTCCTATTCCTGTAATTTCATTTTGTCTTGAGATATACGTGCCCCCTGTAAAGCCCTCTTCCTATGTTACTGATGCTTGTTCCATTTTTCCCACCTTCATAAGTGACTGGCTCCTTTTGGCCAAGATCCACTGCTAAGAGTCATTTCAATTCTTAAGGCCTTAATGCAACTTTTCTTGTCATCGTGGTGATGTGCAATCATCCTCCCTTCTTATTCTCTCCCTCTCATCTAAAGATATCTCCTTGCACTGTTCTTATACTTTTCTGACATTTTCATATGTGGATTTTTAACCTGTTTTTAAATAGAAAACATCCGTCTTAGTTTTCCTATATAACAAAATACACGAGATAATTAACTTTTAAACAGAGAACAGGTAGTTTGGCTCAGATTTTGGGGAGATTCCCGAAAATGAAGCAAGGCACAACCAGTTGGCTCCACTGTTTTGGGGTCTGTGGCAAGATGCATCATGGTAGGGGCCCAATGAGGAGCAAAACTGCTTTTATCCCAGTGCAGGGAGCTGAAAGAAGAAAGGAGCAGGGTAGAGTCTCACTGTGCTCCAGTGAAGGTGTTTCTAAGTCCTAAGGACCCAAAGACTGCACACTGTGCTCACCACCCCCCCCCACCCCGAAAGAGTCCTTCACCTCCCAGTGGTACCATGCTGGTCACCAAGCCTTTATCAAAGGGAATTTTGGGAAAATTTAGCATTCAAATTATAGCAAAGTAATTTTTGAGATGACAAAAGTATCTATTATGTAAGTGATTTGATTTTCAAAATTATCTTACTACTTACTTAGCACTAAAATGGCTTGATTTTGCAAGGTATGCTTCTTAAGACTGCATTAAATTGGTTCCTATGGTGCCTGACTAAGAATGCTGAGAACAGAGGTTTCTGGAAGATCACCTCATGCTCTATGAGAAAAGTTCACATTTTAAAGAAGCCTAATGTGAGTTTTGTTTCCCAGAGACAAGACTACTTAGATTACCTAAAGCATTACATTTGTTTGCTTTTGAGTACAAGTCAGATTGATTTATCAAGCTAATGTGGATTATTGTAAATGAATGGCTTTGACTCTTTTGATATAAAGTTTAGTTGTCATTCTAACAAAGCCCCTTTAGGACTTTTTTTGTTTTGTTTTAGACAGTACATGTTTTGCAATCTAGGTATTCCATGTATGATAGCTTATATTTAAAAAATACTTTACCCCAAAATTGCTTTTTATGAGTATACCTATTGTATTAGCAATATGACTTTAAATTTCTGATTACTAAAATCATTTATTTAGTGTTTTATATGTAGCAAGCAGTTAAGGTGCTCTTCATTCACAATTTCATCAGCCTTAAAATAATTCCATAAGTTATTTGTATTTTCATATTAAAGTGATTGAGGATGAGAATACCAGAGGAACTTACTCAAGGTTACCTAGTGAGGCAGAATGCCTAGGATGATAGTGAAGGTCTGTCTGAACCCATAGTGGTTACTTTCTGACTATCTTATACACCCTGTCTAGGAAGTGTGAATGGAGATTCAAATTGTGATAACATTTAAGAGAAGTGTAACATTTAGACAAGAGGGCAATCCCATTAGCTTTTAATTCTGTAAATTTTTTTCATTGATTAGTTAAATATGGCACCTTTGTCAAGAACCTTGATTTAGGTTCTATTTCTATACTCTGTTTTTTCTTTTATTATTATGCCTATTAATTTTATAAATTATTGATTTTTGATGCATATATTTTGATGATACTCATCACTATCTCTTTTTCCACTCTCCTCTTGCCTAGTACTAGTCTCTCTCTAACTTTATGCTATCTTGTTAGATTCTACATATTAGAGAGAACACGTGATATTTATCACTCTGAATCTGGCTTATTTTGCTCAAGAGGATAATCTTCAGATCCTCCCATTTTCCTGCAAATGACAGAAGTTTATTCTTTACAGCTAAATGACAGTCCATTGTGTGTGTGTATGTGTGTGCATGCATTGTTGTCTTTACCCTTTAATCTGTAGATAGATATCTAGACTAATTCCATATCTAGACAATTCATTACTGTGAACTGTGCTGCAATAAATATGGGTACATATGTAAGCCTATAGTATAAACATTGGTATACAGTTATCTCTATAGTATGCTGACTTTAACTCCTTCAGGTATATACCAAAGAATAGTGTAGATATATCAAGTGGTAGAATATACTAATTCTAATATTAGCTGTACTAATTTATGTGTCCACCAGCATCTTTATCAGCATTTTTGTATTCATCATGATAACCATTCTGATTGGAGATGGTTTATAAATGTAATTTTGAATTGCATTTACCCAATAACCAAAGAAGCTGGACTTTTTTATATTTTTACTGACCATTTATACTTCTCTAGAGAAGTGTGTATTCAATTCATTTGCACATTTGTTGGTTGGTTTATTTGATATTTTGGTGTTAAGTTTTTTGAGGGCTTGATTAATTGATTAATTAATTACCTTGATAGATGTTAATCCTCTACTGGAGTAGCTGGCAAAGATTTTCTCCTGTTCTGTGTTATGTTTCATCACTCTATTAGTTGTGTATAAACTTCTAAATCTGATGCAATCCCAGTTACTGCTTCTTGCCTGCTTAGTTCTCGTGCTGCTGGAGTCCTGTTTAGGAGTCTTTGCCTTCCCTCTGTTTTCTTTTAGCAGTTTCAAAATTTCAGGTCTTATCCCTAGGTCTTTCACCAATTTCTGAGTTGATTTTTGTAAAGGGGAGAGATAGAGATTGTTAGTAACAAAATAGACAAGCAGCTGGGGTACATAAAAAGCAAAGAAGACATAAATTTTTCTTTTCCTTTTTTTTTCTTAATCTTTAACTATAGGTGAACTCCACAATGCTTGGGGTTTCAAGCTTTACCCTGAGAGCATATAACATCCTGAGCACACTGATAAGGTAAAGGGCTCATAAAAGTCCTGGCAAGAGCTTGGAGGAACCTTAAGATTTTCAGTAATGAGGAAGGAAAGAACATTTTTTGAAGATCTAGTTAATCATATAAATATAACCTGGGGCCTTATTCAGTGCAGCTGCCATCTTGACATTTGCCAGCCTTCTGCTTGAAGGTGGATTCTTTCTTTTGCTCTGAAAATCTATCGTTTTGCAATGAACTCATATTTTCTGTGACAGTTTATGTGTAATGTTTGACTTTTTGTTAAAATCATGAAGCATCTAAATATGTGACTGGCTCCTCAGTGTTAGGAACCAGCCTCCAAGTGATAGAGATCTAGTTTCAATCTTCTACAGTGAATATCCAGTTTTCATAGAATCAATTGTTGAAGCGACTGTCTTTTCTTCCGTGAATATTTTTGGATATTTTTCCAGTATCAGAGGTCTGAGGTAGCGTAGATTTATTTTTGTGACTTCTATTTAATTGGTCTGTTTCACTATTTTTTGTGCCTGTACCATTCAGTTTTTATCAGAATTGCTTTATAGTATAATTTAGAATCAGTTATTGTGATGCCTCTAAATTTGCTCCTTTTGCTTAGGATTGCTTTGGCTATTTTGGACCTTTTTCATATAAATTTTAGAATTGGGTTTCCTAGTTCTAAACAATGTTGTGATACATTGCTGGGAATGGCATCGAATATGTAAATAGCTTTTATAATGTGATCATTTTAACATTATTTCTTCTGATGCCTGATACTGTAGGTCTTTCTGCATTCTAATTTTCAATTTATTCCAGTGACCTAAAATTTTATTGTACAAGTCTCTCACCTCTTGGTCAGATTGATTCTTTTCCCCCCATTTTACTGAATGTGTATATATATATATATATATATATATATATATATATATATATATATATATTACATCACATTGATTCTTGCTATTTCTTTGTTTTGAAGCTATTGTGAATGGAATTTTCCTGTATTATTTTTCTGTCCATTATTATAATACATAAAAATTACCAATTTTAAATGTTGATTTTATATCTCACTATAGTCAATATTTGAAAAGCATTTCTTCTTTTTCTTGGATTTAAAGTTTAGTTCATGAGTGATTATTTTAACCTTATAATCTCATTAATAATTACCTATACTCTGAATCCTATTTATGCTATCTCAGTGATGTCTGCAAACTCTTTTTGTTCTGCCAAAATAAGGAATGAAGAGAAAGTATCTTTGGTATCACCCCTCATTGGAGCAAGATTTCACCACTGTTATTATGCTGTCCAATTAGCTCATAGTTACTGGATGACTAACAATACCTATAGAAGCATCTATTTACTACTGAACACTGCAACAATTATTTTTTTCTATCCCTTTTTTTATCTTGTTCTGGGGAAATAACTCAAGACTTTCA
Organism: Ctenodactylus gundi; assembly: GCA_004027205.1. Taxonomy (NCBI): domain Eukaryota; kingdom Metazoa; phylum Chordata; class Mammalia; order Rodentia; family Ctenodactylidae; genus Ctenodactylus; species Ctenodactylus gundi. The sequence goes on from PVKB01002127.1 coordinate 245,119, forward strand.
CACATTTCCACATCATTTCAGGCCATTACATTAATTAACTTATTTTTTACTTCGTTACATTGTCTTGCTAAATTGCTGAATTGACCAGGTTGGGTTCAAACTCTTAGCCTACCAGAGTTCTGAGATTACAGGTATGCACCACCACCTTGACTAGAAAGAGTAATTTCTTTCTTTTTTCCATTTTATTCATATGTACAAGTGCAGAATTTAAGGTTTACAATGGAGTTGATTATTTTGTGCACATACATATCTTGTCAAGGTGACAAGGGCTTTCCCACTCTCCTTTTGTCCCTCCCCCTACCCTCCCTTCCCTCCCTCCACCCCCACCCTGTCCCCCTCTTTCGCTTTGTCTTTCAATTAAAGTTCCATGAGATAGTTGTGGTCTGGGTCTCTCATATCAGAGAGACCATCTGATGTTTCATCTTCTGTTTCTGACTCACTTCACTAAGCATGATGTTCTCGAGTTTCTTCCATTTGCCTGTGAAAACCTCCACGCTGTTGGACGTTACAGATGCATAGCATTCCATTGTGTATAAATACCACAGTTTGTGTATCCACTGGTCTATTGATGGGTATTTTGGTGACTTCCATGTTCTAGCTATTGTTAGTTGTGCTGCTATGAACATGGGTATACATATATCTCTGTTGTATGTTGTTTTGGCCTCTTTTGGATATATTCCCAGGAGGGGTGTCGCTGGATCGAAGGGGATATTTATTTCCATTCTTTTGAGAGACCTTCATACTGCTTTACAGAGTGGTCAAACTGATTTACACTCCCACCAGCAGTACAGGAGGGTTCCTTTTTTCCCACAGCCTCATCAGCATTGATTGCTATTTGATTTGTTGATATAAGTCATTCTCTCTGGAGTGAGATGGTATCATAGAGTTGTTTTGATTTGCATTTCTCTTATGGCTAGACATGTCGAGCGTCTTTTCATGTATCTATTGGCCCTTTGTACTTCTTTGTGAATGAACTGCCTCTTCATTTCATTTGCCCATTTTTCAATAGGATCCTTTATTTTGGTGGGCTTAATTTTCTTTAGCTCCCTGTGTATTCTAGTTATGAGTTTCTTATCTGAGGTGTTGGTGGTGAATATTTTTTCCTAGTCTGTTGGTTTTTGGTTTTTTATTTACAATGTTGACAGTTTCCTTTGTTGTGCAGAAACTTTTTAATTTGACAAAATCCCATTTGTTGATAATGGGGATAATTTCTTTTGCTCTTGGTGTCTTGTCTAGAAAGTCTTTGCCTACCCAAATGTCTTTTAGATATTTACCTATTTTGTCTTCTAGAAGGTTTAGTGTTTCATTTTTCATGTCTAGGTCTTTAATCCACTTTGATTTGATTTTGGTGTATGGTGATAGATGTGTGACTAGATTCATTCTTCTGCATGTGGATGTCCAGTTTTCCCAGCACCCTTTGTTGAACAGGCTATCCATTTCCATTGTATGGATTTGGCCCCTTTGTCGAAAATTAGGTAGTTGAGGGTATTTGGGTTTGTTTCTGCATCCTCAATTCTGTTCCACTGGTCTATCTGTCTATTTTTGTGCCAGTACCAACTTGTTTTTACCACTATGGCTTTATAGTATAGCCTGATGTCTGGGATTGTAATGCCTCCTACTTTGGTCTTGTTGCTCAGGATTGCTTTGGCTATTCTTGGTCTCTTTTGGTTCCATATGAATTTAAGAATTGTTGTTTCAAGTTCTTTGAAGAAACTTGTAGGTATTTTGATAGGAATTGCAATGAATCTATATATCAGTTTCGGTAGCGTAGTCATTTTGACTATATTTATTTTACCTACCCAAGAGCAGGGGATGCCTTTCCATTTTCTAGTGTCTCCTATAACTTCTTTCTTCAATGAGTAATTTCTTATACTGGTTTTTCCTGTCAAACAATTATCACTTCTCAGAAATGATCCTTTTTAAAATGAAAAAATTTAGCTCACATTTAGCTAAACTGTTCTTAATGTTGACAATCTATTTTCTTACACTTTCTTTTGAATTATTTTCTAACATTTCCATTTTATGTACACTTGTGGTATGTTAGTCACCCCACAGTTATTTGAAGTTTTATAGTATATATCCTTGACCTATAATAGCCTACCTTCCAGTATTATTGTAGTGCCTCACATAGAGCGTAAGGACTTAAAAAGTACACCTTGCTCATTGTGAAGGCACATGTCTATAATCACAGAGTTGCAGTCCTGCAATCCCAGCATCTGGGAGGCTTAGGCAGGATGATTACAAGTTTAAGCTCAGTTTGAAAAAGTCAGTGACTTAGTGAGGCACTGTCTCAGAATAATAAAAGCCTTGAGGTGTAGCTCAGTGTAAAGATCTTCTAGGTGTAGCTCAGTGCAAAGTTCAATCATTAATACTCCTTCCAAAATATACCCATGATATTTATTTCCATTTTTTTGCATCTTTTGTGGTGTTGGTATATATTTTAATTTTACTCATGATTCAATGTATAATGAAATTTTTGGTGAATGTATAAATTCATTACAGTAAAAGACACGGTCGTTTTTTAATGTCATTTATTGCATCAAATAACTTGTATATGTTGAACAACCTTTGGGATAAGTACCACTTGTTAAATATATAACACTTCTGCTATGTTGCTGTGACACAATATATTTTGTTATGGATTTTTGATTCTGTATTGAATGCAATATTAATCTCTTAAGCTGATGACGATATATTTTAATTAATACTATCTTATTATCAAGAGAATGCAGAATTGCTCCGATACTGTTTCACTTCCTCCATTATGCTGTTAAGAATACAAATTTTACATATTTTGTGTCCTGTGACAATATTTTATAATTATTGTTTTTTGCATGTGTCCTTAAATCATACAAGAAAAGAGGTGTTCCAAACCAAAAATTCAGTAACGCTAGGTCTTGAATTTCTATATGTGGTTACTTTTCCTATTTGTTCATTACTGTTCCCACTTGCTATCTGCTGTCCTTTCATTTCCACTTAAAGTACTTCTTTAGATTTCATTAAAAGGCAGGTCTACTAGTGATAAACTCACTTGCTTATGTTCGTCTAAGCGTATTTTAATTACAGCTTATTTCTGAAGAATATTTTTTGTTGGCTATAGAATATTTAAGGGATAGTTTTCTTTTAACTTTCAATGTCTTAACTATGTCATTCCTCTATTTTCTGGCATGTCTAGTTCCTGCAGAGATATTGACTGCTAGGGTTGTTGAGGAGTCCTTGTATGTAAACATTTATTTCTCTTTTGACACCTTCAAGCTTCTCTGCCTTGATGTTTGGCAGTCTGATTGCAATGCATCTTATAATGCTTCTCCTTGTACTTATCCCTTTTTGGGCTTGTTGACATCCTTGGATTTGCAAACTAGTATCTTGTGTTAATAATGGGTAAATTTTGATTTATTTCTCAGGTGATTTTTCACGTTTATTTTTCTTTCCCTTCTTTTGTATCTCCTATTTGACATGATTATGCATTTGATGTGTAATAGGTTTCAGAATCACTTTATTATTCCTCATTTTTGTTTTTTGTCCTTCAGGCTAAATAATATCAATTTACCTATATTTATGTTTGCTGATTTTTTTGTGTCTGTTTAATATTCTATTTAAATCTTCTTGTGAATTTTCTAGTACAATTAAGTACTTTTGAGTTTCAAATTTCCTTGATTTCTTTTTATAATTTATATCTGTTAATCTCTGAAACATGTGATTGTGGCCCCCCTTAGCTCGTATTCAATTATTTTTTTCTTCAAATATATTTAAAACAAGTGATTTTAGTGACTATGAGACCTTATCTCAAAATAAAAAAATATATAAAATGAGTTGGGGTTATTATTTAGTGTAAAGGCCCTAGGCATAATTCCCAGTATCACAAAAAATTACCCCCAAACCTTTGATGTGTGGTTTTGTCTGATAGTCCAAAGTCTATTTCTCTTTATCTTTCCTATGATTACTGCATCCACACACACAATGTGTTAAGGGTGTAGTTCAATGTGAAGATCATGGATTCTAGGTCCAGCACCCCACAAAAATTTTTTGAAATATGCTTTCATAATGAATCTAGTCTTAGAAATATGTCTCCTAGAAAATATTTTTATAATTGTAGCTATTCATCATTTAAGCATCCATATTGATGTTTCAAAAATTGCAAATAAACACAATGATTAAAAAGAGACAAATTGAACTGTAATGTGTATAACTAAGTCATTATTTGTAATCAGCTCTGAAATTAGTTTTTATATGTACAGCAAATTATATACTTTTTTCACATTTCAATATTTTTTCTATTTTTAATATTTCTGTTGTAGTAAAATGCTAATACATTAGTTGATTAATGATACACATACTTGTGTATGCACATGCTAGAAAAACAAGTAGAAGCCACAAAACATGTCATTATTACATTATTTGCATCAGTGAAGATGCACCATTATATAGGTCCCTCTTCAAACTACTGTTAAAACTTTGACTCATCTAATCACTTACAAGGTAATTATCTCAATGATGAGAAAACAGAAGTGTCAGTGTAGTTACAGAACCAAGGGCAGAGACAAAATTGTTGGCTGAATCTGAGTCAAAAGAAGAGAACACAACTTCACAGCACAGCCAGTGTTGTTTCGAAACAGAATAGGAATCTTTACAAAAGCTCCTTAGTTTGGGCTGCACTTAATCACACATTTGCTTCTCAAGCAAGGAAACCTAGAAGTGTTTTGCGTTTCAGATTTCGATCTCTTCTCTCACGATGTTTCCATTGTCTTTCACTGTCCCAATGTGGTGCATTTTTATTGCTGTTCTAGCATGTTCATGGATTTAGTTACAGAAATATAATTTGTTCTTTTACTTCTTAAAAGTTACAGATTGAACCTAGGGCCCTTGCACCAAGTTATATTCCCACACTTCACGCTTATTTTTTATTTTTTATTTTTTTTTAAATCTTGAGACAGTATCTCTTAAAGTCACTAAGTTGACTGGGCTGGGGTTAAATTTTTGATCCTCCTACCTCAGTCTCCCAGAGTGCTAGGATTACAAATGTGCAGGACCACATCCAGCTTGATCTGTTTCTTAAAAGCGATAGTAATAGCATATAGTTTTTCTTCTTGATCATGTAAAACATCTATAAAACATGTATTTTCTTGATAATTGTAAGTGGCACTATTCAGAAGACATTAAAAAAGAACGAATCAGTGTAGTTAGTGTTTTCTGAATACCTCCCAGCGGAATCTGAGATTGGATTTGGGCCTTCCGGGATGAGTGTGACTGTCCTAGTAGGTGTGAGAAAAACTTAAGATAAAGAGAGGAGAATATTAGCAACATTTGTAGAGACAGCAGAGAGGAGCATTGATAAGTGAAAGTTAACTGCAGTATACAAGTTAGTCTGGTGAGGTCTGCATTGCATCATCCAAGAAAAATAGTACTGTATCTCTAAAAGTCTTATGAAAAGCTAAACTTCTTATTACTTGAAAAATTTTCAGGGTTTTATGAAATAGGAAAATCTCTTTTCCTATTCATGAAATCCCAATCCTATGTTTATAAATTCTTATTAGGTGTCCTTGGATTTGCACATGTGCTCTTTACATCATATATATTCCTGGACAGGTAAGAGATCTCCTGTTGCCTCGGGCTGGTAACTTCATTTTTTAAGTTCGACTGAGCTCCAGATAATTTTAGTCTCCTGTGATTATTCACTTAATTGTGTATTTGCTTTTTTAATCTAATAATTATGCTAGAACTTGTGTTTTCTCTTTCTTTCTTTCTTTCTCTTTCTTTCTTTGTTTCTTTCTTTGTTTCTTTCTTTCTTTCTTTCTTTCTTTCTTTCTTTCTTTCTTTCTTTCTTTCTTTCTTTCCTTTCTTTCTTTCTTTCTTCTTTCTTCCTGACAGAATCTTGTTCTGTAGCTCACACTGGTCTGGTACTCATTATATAGCCTACACTGGCCTTGAATTCACAGCAATCGTTTTGCCTCAGCCTCTGAAGTACTGGGATTACAGGTTTGTACCACCACACCTGGTTAATGTGGTGCTGTGGAATCAAACTCAGGGTCTTGCACTTGCTAGGCATGTGCTTTAACTGCTGTGCCATTCTTCCAGCCCCTGTTTTTCTTTAACACTGTAAGATTATCAATTCATAGGTTAATCTACTGATTTATGTTCTATGCCCCTTCTTTCTACACCTCCAAAGACAGTTGGATACATTGTAGTGAGTTGAAAATTCCTTTAGGAATCATACACTGCCAATTTTTTATTTTCTGTTAATAACTGTTTATATAAATTGCAGTAAATTAAATGAAGCACACTTGTATTGTTACAAGAGAACAATTTTCATCTAACTCTCGAGTTGCCTACGTCATGTTAGAGCAGTTAATCTTATTCACAGTAGCTGTCAGGAAAGAATGAAGGGAAACAGCTATAGACTTACAAACAAGTAAGATCACCTTGAAATTTAACCTAACCTCAATCAAAAATTAAAATAGGAATATATGACAATGTCTGAGGACTGAAGTTAAACCACTGAGGTAAAAGTCTGTCAGAGAGAGTGGGGATGTATTTCCCTAATATTGTTTCTTCCTTTAAAGATGAATTATGTTGCTCACTTTTATGGCTACCAACACATGTACTGAATTTAACTTCTAATAATCAGGATGTAAAAGAAATCGACTTTGAGCCACAAAAATACTGTTAAACCTATTTATTATTCCTTCTCCAACCTACATTGTGGACTAAACTCATTTTTCCTTTAATATTTAGAAATGCATCTATGTATGCATATATATACATATATATACACATATATATATACATATACATATATACATATATATACATATATATATACATATATACACACACACACACACATATATATATATATATATATATATATATATATACATTTATATTTGCATGTATATTTCCCAAGTAGTTATCTTTTGTAGCTAAATATTATTTTAGGGGACTCATTTGCTTGCTTTTTATTTTTCTGAATTTATCTTTGTAATATGACCTTCTATATTTTGGAAGTGGTCTGATTTTCTTGGTGATCTTATAGATACATGTTATAAATGATACCATCGCTCAATTTTTCTCAGAACGAAATTATTCATTTTGGGATATTTATGGAAGTATAGTTCTAACTCTCAAACAATCATTACTATTTGTGTGAAGAAAAATATGTATGTGTGTATGTAGGTACCTGTTTTGTGCACATATGTATGCAGTAATTCTTACAATAGTACACAGATTGGAACATACACGTGCAGGTACTCTGACACCCATAAAGATGATGGGATGATTGCTTCGGGTTTCTCAGGTGCACTCTTCATATTCTGGCTTCTGATGCTATTCCACCTTAAGACTACCTTCATAACCTCACCCTGAACATCTTTGAACAAATCCAATGGACTACTTCTAGCCCTTCGCCTTCTTACCTCTCGCCTCAGCTCTTACTATACTTAGTCACTCTCTCCACCTTTAAGGACTTTCATTTGTTCTTTCACCATGTGCTTGTTCGTTTTCATTTTATTTCTGTTGATCCTTCTAAGCTGATTTCGTGGATGATAATTTTTTTCTTTTTCTTTTCTTAACCATATGTAGGGTTTCTTTTTCTTAAGAACTTGAGATATGCTGTGGGTCACCATATCAACATTTGTGATATACCTTGTGCTAGATTCCATGCAGATATTTTTCATTTCAGATCCATAAATATGTATAAAGTTTGCCTGTGGAGCATTTCCTTTGGAATGTTTCAAAGGTGCTTTAGTATATATCAAATGAAATTCATCATTTCTCTCATCTTGCAACTCTTCCTTCTCCTGTTTTCTACCTCAGTAAAAGACATAGTTTTCCATTAAATTGTGCTAAACCCAAAGTTGGGAGGGACTTCTGACTGCTTTTTATGCTTAATTTTCACACTATCTTTTCTTTTGCAACCCTCCATTTTTGCACATTTATCATTTTTTCTCATTGTTAACACTTTAGGTTACTTCATCATCATCTCCCATTTCAATTTTTAAATTAACTTAATTTCCCCATTTTATTAATATGTATAAGCACAAAATTTAAGATTTATGATGAAGTTAATTAAGCATTTTGTGCAAATACCTATCTTGTCAAGGTGACAAGGACTTCCCCACTCTCTTTTTGTCCCTTACCCTACCCTCCCCTCCCTGTCCACCCTACCCCCCTTTGTTTTTCGTTTTAAGTTCCATGAGATAGTTGTGATCTGGGTTTCTCATATCAGAGACCATTCGATGTTTCACGTTCTGCTTCTGACTCACTTCACTAAGCATGATATTCTCAAGTTTCTTCCACTTGCCTGCAAAAGCCTCCATGCTATTGGACTTTAAAAGTGAAACATTGAACCTCCTAGAAGACAAATTAGGCAAATATCTAAAAGACATAGGGGTAGGCAAAGACTTCCTTGAGAAGGCACCAAAAGCAAAAGAAATTACCCCCATTATTAACAAATGGGATCTTGTCAAATTAAAAAGTTTCTGCACAGCAAAGGAAACTATCAACAGTGTAAAAAAAGAACCAACAGACTGGGAAAAAATATTCACCACCAACATCTCAGATAGGAAGCTCATAACTAGAATATACAGGGAACTGAAGAAAAATAAGCCTGCAAAAATAAAGTATCCTATGGAAAAGTGAGCATATGAAATGAAGAGGCAGTTCACCCATGAAAAAGTTCAAATGGCCAATAGATACATAAATTAACTACTATTAATAAAATTTAATGTACTTGTAACAAAATACACATATCTCATTATATTTCCAGAAATTTGACAAATATATGTACCTGCACAACATTTCAACCAAAGTACCAAACATTTCTGTCACTCTAGAAAATGTCCTCTGTCTCCTTCCCAGTTGATTTTCCCAATTTCACCCAAAGGTAATCACTCTGCTGATTTCTATTTTGTATAGGTGAGTATGATTGTCACTGAAATTTATGCAGTGTAATCAAAGAGTATACACTTATTTTTTACCCAATATATTTATGGGAGTCATCCTTGTTGAGATAAATATCTGTAATTTTTACTGTGAAGTAGTGTTTCAGGGCATGAAGACGATACAGTTTGCTTACTCATTCTCTTGGTGATAAATATTCGGGTGTTTTTAGTGTTGATGTGACCATTTACAATATAATGTCAACTTGAACTAGCTAATCAGTAGGGTTGAACTTTGAGTGTGAATGCTTATCACATGTGCCAGTGACCCATGGAAGAAAGACCCACCCCGATGTGGGGGCCTGACCAGTAGAGCATTAGCAGTTCGAACTGAGTAAAAGAGAAGGCAGAAGAAAGACTACACTGTGACATCTTCTGGGAGAGCGTCAGTCTCTGCCATTGTCTCTAGACATCAGTTAATTCAGACTTTCTCCTATCTTCTCATCACTTCTGGATGTTCCTCTGTAGCACAGATTCGCTCCAGTCTTCACTTCCAAGCTTCCCACAGTGTTTGGGCCTCGGTCCACAGTGTATTCTCACACTGCTATCCTACAGCGAACACCTAGAGCTTTGATCTTGGGCTAGTATTCTTCCATCTTCTCATTGCAATAACTCCGGATGGTCCAGCTCTTGCATTTGCAGCTAGCCATTTTGGACTCTTTCTTCAGAATCTGTAAGCTGGCCTAATACACACACACACACACACACACACACACAATTTTTCTATTAATTCTTTTTTTTCATGAACCCTAATACATTATTAATTATTGACTAAACTGCTATGAACCTTTTGTATTAAAGTATTTCTGTGAACATATGTTTTCTTTTTTTCATCATCTAGGGGTGAAATTGCTTTATTATAGGATAAGCACACATTTAAAACAATGAGAAATAAGGCATTTTTTTTCCAAATTTGTAGGACAGTTTAACATTTCCCTCAGCAGTTTGTGACATTTGCATTTGTTTTATATTTTTAGCACCATTTAGTCTTTAAGATCTTTAAAAATCTAACAACTGGCACATGTGTGTGAAGTTATAACTCACTGTGGTTTTGATTTTTCTGATTTTTCTGTCAAACATCGTTTCTCCTAACAACTAACCACTCATATTCTTACGCTGTATCTGTTTGAGCTTTTTGACGTTTAAAAGAATTTGAACAATTAGTTATTTGGGGGGAGTTCTGTGCGTAGTCTATACACAGCTGCTTGTATCTACACTTGTACCTCTCTCTGTCTTATATACTCCCCCCCAGGTTGCTTGCATTTTCATTTTCTAGGTGATATCTTTGAAGAGTAGAAATTTTATATTGATATGAACTCAAATTTATTCTATTTTTCTTTCATAATAAGTGCCTTGGATGTCATATCTTTTCAGATCTTAAGGTTACAGAGGCACACTGTTTTCTGTTTTCTTGTGAAAGCTGTATAGTCCAAGTTCTGTTATTGCCTTCTCACACTTCTGAGGACAGTAGTAATGTGTCCTCAATTTAGTTAGTTTGCTTTTACAAATCTCAAGTATCGTGATAGTACTTTTTCTTCTCCCACCAATTTCAACCTTCTTAGTTGCTATTTGCTACCATCTTTCCAAACTTTTTCGCATCTTTCTTTCCAAAAACGCCAAACCAAACCAAACCAAAGAAAACAACCTCCCCCCTCCCCCTCAAAAAAGAACTTCCTCCTTTTACCTTTACCTTGATCCTTTGCTACTCTTCGAATGTTTTCTTTTATTTAATTACAATTGTACTTTCTCTACCTGGAATATCTTTTCATTCAAGTATTGTTTTCTTCATCTAGGTAACTTTGATAGTCTTTTAGTCATGATTTCAATGTAATTTTTTTCTGGGAGGCCTTTCTTGACTTTTGAAGACAGTTGCCCCACTTGCATGATCCTAGAGCACTTTGGGCTTCCCGATTCTGGCATTATCTATGCTATTCGGTACTGTTATGGTACCAGCTATGTTTCTTACTAGATTTCAGTTTTCCATGACTAATCAGATTCCAAGTCACTAAGTCAAGGACAATACTTATTCACTATGGTGTCTTTAGTACCCAGTAAAGCTATCCTCATAGAGTTAGGATAATAGGAAATAATTAGGATAATAGAGTATCTCAGATGGAGAATACAGTAGATAAAAATAACATCTGTGACCTGGTAAACTTTGAGTTCTTGATTATGTTGCCATTAATAGATACCTGTTTCTCATTGCATTGTAAGGCTTAAATAAATTAATAATCTATTCCATAACTAAGAAGTATTTAGATGTGATTTCAGTGTAATCTTTTTGGTTATTTGAATATTTTGCATGATATTTTAAAATGAAGCAGATCAAATATTATATGGAGCTTTAAATTTGGATGATTATTTCTTAAATAAACATCAAAATCAATATATACATAAGTATAGCCAAAATAATGATGTGTTCAAAGTATTTATATTTTTATATTTAAGAGATTTTATTCCATTCAATAAGTCAATAAAGTTGAAATTACTGAAATATTTCTGAAGTGACTCTTCAGAATTGCCTTTAAAGCCAAAAAAGGTCTTTATAATTATAACACATTTTTGATCCAAAACTTATTCATTTATTCAGCAGATGTTTTATGAGCTATATGTTCTGGAGCAAGCTGCTTCTTTTCTTTTTCCAAGGCTTTTGGTTACTTGTTAATTGTTCAGAGTTTTGAGGACAGCTGTCCATTCTCAGAAAATTAAGTTTGCATTCAAAGGATGATCAGTTATCATCAATAATTGAAAAGAATTAAAAAGAATGATATTAAGAACAACCCAGTGCTTCTGTTTGTTTGTTTTTGAGATAGGATCTTGCTCTGTGAATATATTGCTTTTCAATTATTACATTGCCTATTATATTCGCAACAAATCTAATCTATCTCCATTCATGGAAGCAATTAAATTAAAAGAAGTTATTCTTTTGAAACTTATAATAATTTTGAATGAGAATAGATAAAAATTTTAAAGAATCAGTTATAGATCTTTGTTATATCATCTCATTTCTTAGTCTGCAAAGCCATTTTTGTGGAATATTTTTGGAACTGAAAGTTTCCATAGAAGAGATGGGTTTGAAATGGATATTGTAATCAGACAAGTACCTACAAAGAAAATAAATATTATTATTATTATTATTATTATAATTATTATTATTGGTGAGTGGGAGGTGTGAGTTGGCATGGAAAAATGCAAGGATTGTTTGATTAGAAAACATATGTTAGGCCCTAGTGGCTAGTATAAAGCAAGGTGAAATGTACAGATGCCAGATCTTTGGTTTTCATCATGCAGACAGTTCTTCTTTAAAAATGGTCAATGTATCAAAAACCCAGGGGACTACCTGTGAGAAGTGTAGCAAGCATCAGTCTCACAAAGTGACACAATGTAAGGACAAGGATTCCTTGTATGCCCAAGGAAAGAGGTGCTACGATTGGAAGCCGAGTGACTATGGTGGGCAGACATAAACCTTTTTTTCCAGAAGAAGGCCAAAACCACAAAGAAGATCATGCTGCAACTTGAACGTGCAGAGCTTAAGGGCAGATCAAAGAGGTTGCTGTCCATTGCAAGATGAGAGCATTTTGGACTGGAGGAGACAAGAAGAAGGGCCAAGCAATCCAGTTTTGAACTTTGTGCTTGTTTTTGTTCTTTTAATTGGAAACTACTGAAGCTACAGAAAAATTACCTGTAGGGAAAGAAACACAGTAATAATAATAATAATAATAATAATAATAATAATAATAATAATAAAGAAAATATATGAGTATGAAAGTAAATGAAATTTTGTCACTGGCTATAATTAATAGTCACATGAGAAATATCTATGAAACTTTCAAAAATATGGCTTCAAAACTCTAATAACCCCTCAAGCATATTTGAATTAGAGTTGTCTTTATTTGACCTGCTCTCTGTTTCTGACCTTTTTACTTCAGAGAAAGAAAGGGTTGGATATGAACTGTTACCATGCTTTGTATTGGTTATTTTGTTTTTGGCTTTTTCACATTTTATTAGTATATATTAATTATATATATGATACATGATGTTTACATTGAACTTGAGTATTTTGTGCACATATATATCGCATTAGCATTACAGACCCTTCTCTCCATCTGTTGACCCTCCCATACCCTCTTGCTCCTCCCAACTCCCACTCTCTCTCATTTAGTTCTATGAAATGACTGCAATCTAAGTTTATCATATTAGATAAACCATTCAATATATAACCTTCTGTGTCTGACTCACTTCACTGAGCATGATGGTTTCAAGTTGCGTCCATTTTCCTGCAAAAGCTTCAAAATTATTTGTATTTATAGATGAGCAGTATTCTATTGTATGCATATACCTCAATTTATGTATCCATTGGTCTCTTGATGAGTATTTTTGTGTCTTCTGCATTTTAACTTTTTTGTTTCTAAGAACGTTTTCTACAATCAAATTAGTCTGGGTATCAAGTTAAGGAATGAAGTAGATATTGTGGCAAACAGAATTTTTTAAATGTTTCGAACCATGTGATTAAAAGAATAAAGACTGTGTTGTAGGTAGAGTAATATTTTAGTGGTTTGCTGGTGGATTGAAAACTACATTGTGGTATTTTGATACAGTAAAGTACAATCAAAATATATTGCTTTTAGAACAGAAATAATAATTTAGTTGTGGTGTAAATGAATATTTGTGAGAAGATGAAGCCTTTCTAATGAAGGATTTATTGGGTCTGAGAATCTAGACACTATTCTTGCTTAATTGTTCAGAAGTTGGCTGTGAGACTATGCAAGTAGGTTACTGCCTTTATTAGAACTGTTATAAAAGATGGCTATTTTAAGCAAGTAGAGCAATCACCTGTAATGTTTGTGCCCTCAACAGTTGAAAGACCCAAAGGAAAAAAATTAAAATTCATTTTCCTTATTACTTAAGCTTTTTTTTCTGAGAGGAGATCATCAGTTCAAAGATTAAGGAAAATGAAAATAACACTTAGCTCTGTTCATATGATTGGTTTGTATAACATTCTATTTATGAATTTGGAACAAAGGTAGTGAGGTAAATACTCTTCTAATTTTTCTTTCTAAGCTCAGGCAAAGAACCAATTCTTTTTTTCCCCCCACATTTTATTGATATGTACAAGTGCAGAATTTAAGGTTTACAATGGAGTTGAACATTTTGTGCACATACATATCTTGTCAAGGTGACAAGGGATTTCCCACTCTCCTTTTGTCCCTCCCCATACTGACCCCTCTCTCCCTCATCCCCCACCCTACTCCCTTCTTTCACTTTGTCTTTCATCTTAAGTTCCATAGGTGTTGTGATCTGGGTCTCTCATGTCAGAAAGACCATTCGATGTTTCAACTTCTGCTTCTGACTTACTTCACTAAGCATGTTGTTCTCGAGTTTCTTTCATTTGCCTGCAAAAGCCTCCACACTATTGGACTTTATTGATGCATAGTATTCCATTGTGTATAAATGCCACATTTTGTGTATCCACTGGTCTGTTGATGGGTATTTTGGTGCCTTCCATATTTTTGCTATTGTTAGTTGTGCTGCTATGAACATGGGTATACATATATCTCTGTTATGTGTTGTTTTGGTCTCTTTTGGGTATATTCCCAGGAGGGATGTCGCTGGATCGAAGGGGATATTTATTTCTAGTCTTTTAAGAGATCTCCATACTGTTTTCCAAAGTGGTTGTACGAATTTACATTCCCACCAGCAGTGCAGGAGGGTTCCTTTCTCCCTGCAGCCTTGCCAGCATTGATTGCTATTTGACTTGTTGATATAGGCCATTGTCTCTGGGGTGAGATGGTATCTTAGCATTGTTTTGATTTACATTTCTCTTATGGCTAGAGATGTTGAACATCTTTTCATATATCTGTTGGCCTTTTGTATTTCTTTTTGAGTGAACTGTCTCTTCATTTCATTTGCCCACTTTTCAATAGGATCCTTTACTTTGGTAGGCTTACTTTTCTTTAGCTCCCTGTATATTCTGGTTATGAGCTTCTTATCTGAGATGTTGGTGGTAAATATTTTTCCCAGTCTGTTGGATCTCTTTTTACAATATTGATAATCAAAATTACTGTAATACCGAAACTGATATACAGATTCAATGTAATTCCTATCAAAATACCTACAAGTTTCTTCAAAGAACTTGAAACAACAATTCTTAAATTCATATGGAACCAAAAGAGACCAAGAATAGCCAAAGCAATCCTGAGCGACAAAACCAAAGCAGGAGGCATTACAATCCCAGACATCAGGCTGTACTATAAAGTCATAGTGGTAAAAACAATTTGTTACTGGCACAAAAATAGACAGATAGACCAGTGGAACAGAATTGAAGATGCAGAGACAAACCCAAATACCCTCAATTACTTAATCTTTGACAAAAGGGCCAAATGCATACAGTGGAAAAAGGACAGCCTGTTCAACAAATGGTGCTGGGAAAACTGGACATCCACATGCAGAAGAATGAATCTAGCTACACATCTTTCATCATGCACCAAAATCAAATCAAAGAGGGTCAAAGACTTTAACATTAAAAAGGAAACACTAAACCTTCTAGAAGACAAAGTAGGCAAATTTCTAAAAGACATAGGAGTAGGCAAAGACTTTCTTGACAAGTCACCAAGAGCAAAAGAAATTATCCCCATCATTAACAAATGGGATTTTGTCAAACTAAAAAGTTTCTGCACAACAAAGGAAACTATCAACATTGTAAAAAGAACCAATTCTTGATGTTTCAGTTTTTCCATAGCCTAAGACTATGATAATAGGCTTATTTTACACAGCTCATACAGTAATTCTGGAATATTTTGAAATAGTTTTTTTCCCAATTATGTGATCATAACGTTAGATGAAAGTTATCTTTAATTTGTTAGTTTCTTTTTTGCTTTTATAAAATTTCTGAGTTTTATTACAGGTTACCAAAAGCAGTACGGTAATAAAGTGGTTTTATTGAGTTTAGAAGAGACTTAAATACTTAATGTGTAATAAAAATTTCAGTGTAAATATAATTCTAAATAGTTTAGGATTAGTAAGGATAGTTACTTCCACTTGAGACATAGGCACAGAATAATTGTTCTCCCCACCTTATGTGAAGAATAAATGAGAGTACCGTGCAAGATGACTTCAGTATTTTTGGAGAAAAGCAGTAGGAAGTGGGTATAAATTTGGTGTTTAGGAAGAATATATTCATTTATGCAATAAAAATTTGAGCCAGCCATTGTAGACAATGGTAACACACAAAGCAGTAAAATAGGCAATAATTATAGCCCTCGTTTTGTTTCCAGAATAATTTTGTTTGCTTTATCCTCTGTGTGTTTTAATACACTAAAAATAAATATTTAGACAGTTGTGGCAGAACAGTATTTGGAAGAATGCATGTGTCTCAGTCCATCTTCATGAGTTGACAGTTCCACTGATCATTCCTCATTGTTTGTGGGAGCTGATGCTTTTGGTCTTATTTGTGTATTGATTTTGTCTAGTTATTCAAAACAGTAAAATGACATATAGAGAAAATCTGGTTTTTTTTTCCTATTGTAAAAAAAATTATTTCGTTAATTGGTCATGTTTAGTTTTTTTTTGTTGTTGTTGTTTCTGAAGAAAAAAGCTTTTATTTTGTAATTACATTGATTATATTGCCTTTGGTTTAGAGTATAAAGTCAAGTGATTATATGACAATTTCTTTCTTGATTTAAGAAATGTACCTATCAAAATTGGACAAATATACTGAGTGTTCTCACAGAATTAAATTAACTTGCTGAATTAAATATAGGGATGTAAGAAATGTCATGCTAGATTAAGTCAGTTGTTTATGGAGCATGGACATTTATGGAAAAGCATGGTATTTCCTCTACAAGACATTGATCTACCTTGAACATTCATTATATTCCTTTAGTAATATACAATAAATCAATTTTCTACAAAGACCTTCTTGATTTCATTTCTATTTTAAGTCAATACTGCCTCTTTAGTAATGAGTTTATTATTTCTTGTGTATATTTCATATCCACATTTCAATGACTGTGTAAACTTCATTTGCAAATATTCACTACACATGTTTAACTCATCCATTTCTTTCTTTTAACTTATTCTTTTTTTACTTGAAACATTTGATTTTTCAACTGATTTTATGGGGGAAGTTTTGTATCTTTTTACCCATTTGTGATCTAGACTCATTTCTCTATGGTGAATATCACTGAGAAATATGTGCATACTTATGAGAGAAGGGTAGCAGTTTTATGAATGGAATCTGCCTGTCATGTAAGCATGTTGAGCATTTTGTTGTTACAGCAGCACCTAAAATCATTGTCTTGAGAAAATATGTTAGATATTGCTTTGCTTGATTTCCACTACATTTTATGTTAAATAGACTTTCTATACTAAAATGCTAATAATGTGTGTTTTGCTACATATTAAGTATATTATACTACTTTATCAGTACTGAATACATAGTCATATGGACAGATCTTTGAGATTCATTACCCTTTAATGTTCTTTGAGATTATAGTACGTGGACATCTCTTTGTTAGTTTGAATGTAATTCATTCTTTAGTAAATCTCTCAGTCCTTCTAATAGATCAATTCTTTAGATGTCTACACATGTACTACATATTGGCTTCCATGGTGAAGCTATTTCCAGAAACAGAATGAATATTTTGGTGACCTTGTTTTCTGCTTCTCAACACTTTCTTCTTTTTAATTTTTTACCTTTGTACCTTAAAACATTCAGTCTTATGTATTTGTTAATTATTTCAAGTTGATACATTTAAAACTACTTTTCTTTAACTCCTCTAATATGATTTATGCATATACATATATCTGTTATATTTGAGCCCCAAGTTCATTGGCTTTACAATACTTTGTTTTAACTGGCTTTAATGTGTAGTTTTTACTTAGAATTTGAAATGAATTTAGAGATCATATTAAATTACTCCTTCAGCTGTAGAGTCTTTTCTAAACTATACCAATGTGATGATTAAATATTGAAGGAGCGTGTACTGAAGCTTACTGTGGACTTTAGAGCCATTTCTTTCTCCAACCCAGGCGATCTTAGTTAATTGTTTGTATAAGGCACGTGCATTGCATCTATGAAATATTTCAGGAAAAATCATGTTTAATGATTATAACACTAGAATGACACTAAGATTAAACATACATGACTATTAGAGAAAGTGAGGGCATTGTGAATACCTGTGACTTCTGTGACTTTATTTTCTTACCACAGACTTGTCCTAAGGGACAAGTAGAGCATAATTTTGTTGCCTCATAAGTGAGTACAGAAAATTAAGTCCTCTCATTTTTCTGTAACTAATTCTAGAACATAGATCTTCATTCTGAAGGGCATGTGCCAGGTTCAGTGGACTTTTTAAATGAAAATAAGAAAATCTTACTGTCTTTTGGCTGTCTAAAAATTTTCAGAAAATTTTGACTCAGGGAAAAAAAAACAAGAACCAGAGTGAGAGAGCCCTTTTTGTCCTGACTGGAAACAATATTTTCTTTCTTAAGTGTAACAGAACATGCTGAAGCATACCTAACGTTGACTTGAGTAGTTTGTCCCCTCTAGCCTGACACAGCGCCTCTCTGTAGTGTAGTAATGACATGAACAAGGCAGTGATAAAGGGACCCACAGAAGCTGATCTCTGCTCTACGTGGAAAGCTTTGAACAAGCGCGGAGTACTGCTTGGCTTCCCCTTTGAAAAATACAGCACATGTTTTGCACAGACATCATGTTCCCAGAGGAATATGGTTTAGCTTCCACTTTTCACACAGTAAGAGGCAACACTGTGGACCTGTCTGGAAGGTGTTGCCAGCCTAGGAGGAATTTGGATTGGTGTTTCTTGCTTCAGTGTTTTCATAGGACCTCTCACTCCCAATTTAGTTACACGTTGACCTCAAAAAAGGCAGCGTTAGTATGCCTTTCTCCACTTGGCTTGCCTTGATTTGTGATATGCAGCCCCCATCCTTCTCTTCTCCCATTCCACGGTTCTTCTTCCCAGTTTTTCTTGCAGTCTCCTAACAGAGTCTTCCCCTAGATGTCTGTACATTTGTTCACACTTTGATTTCCCAGATATTGCCTTTCCTTTGAGAAGGAGGAATTATATTTGAGTCCTGAGTCCCTGAGGTATATGCAAAGATATTCACCCAAAAGCAAGCCCAGGCATTTCCTCTTGCCTTTGGGCAAATTATGATTGACAGTTCATCTATTCAACAGCTTCTTTAACAAAATAGATAGGGCAGGAAATAATAGTTAACATATTTCTCTAGTTTTTCTCTCCTCACCTTCTATAAAATGACTATTTCTTTATGCATGAAATATAGAAAAGCCTTGGGTGACCTGTTTTTTTCTTTTTCTTTTCTTCCCTTCCCCCTTTTTCCCTTGCGGTAAAATAGTGCTGAAGAAAGAGGGCACTAGTGTACAGCCCAGATCGCATCCTTGCACCGTCTGGGTTGGAGCTGAGGCGTCTGACCGAGGACGGCCACGGTCCGGTCCTCTGACCTGGGGACCACAAGCTCTATCTACCCAGACTCCGGTAAGTCTCATGTCCATACCATTCAAACAGACAGGTGTGCGGACACCTCCCCGCGATGAAACCCGCCCCAAAGGGCAGGCAGACATAATCCTAATCCACCAATTTCCTCCTGGTCCCAGGCGCATCTTCGGCTTATTTATCTCTTGGGGTCCTGCATGCCTGGGAGCGGCGGGTGCCTGGGATGCGTCCTCCCTGGGCCTCCCTCGCCTCGTGGGCTCACTCCCTGCTTGCTCTCACAGCCCCTTTCCCATCTGACTCTCACCTTGAGAAAGGGATCCGGGAGGAACGGGAGAGGGAGCCAACTTCAGCCTCACAGGCGGCTGAGATTTGGCGCCTCTGCCGCGGAAGCAGTCGGGTTTGAATATATATCTGCCTAAGTGCTGTGAGGGGAAGAAATGAGGGTGGAGAGATGGTGAGGAGGCGAGGGAGGGGTTCCACGGGTGGGGGATGCGCCTGTGTGTGTGTGTGTGTGTGTGTGTGTGTGTGTGTGTGTGTGTGTGTGTCGGTACGCGCGCGCGCGCGAGTGTGTGTGTCTGTGTGTGTGCCTGTTTGGGTAAAGAACGCGATGGAGGGAGGTTGAAAGGGCGAAGAGAATTTTGGAATTGCAGTTCACTGGCCAAAGCACCGCTTGCAGGCCCAACGGGGGACGGTCCCTCCCGCCCAGCCGAGCGCTGTCCATGGTTCTGAACCCGGCGTGCTCCGTGCTCCAGCTGCCGAGGCAAAAACAACGGGGACGTCCCTTTCCGTTCCTTTCCCAGCAACTATGCAAAGCCAAAAGGTTCTGAAATTTAGGTGGGTACAGAAGACCATCCACCCGCTCCTCGAGGTCGGAAAAAAGTTGCCTTAGCTGTAATCCTTCTTTTTAAAACATCTATGGTAAACCTGACTTCTCGAGGTGGGGAGAGACATACCAAACTACAACACACGGAGACTTCGCCGGTCGTTGCCTTAGTAACTAATATGGATTTTCCACAAGCTGGCAGATTTATATTTACTACTTGGACTGTATGTCCAGGTCTCTTCAACCCCTCTATGTTAAAATAAAACGTGTACCCCTTGTTCACGTTCACCTTACAGTAGTGTTTCCACCTTTACAGTGTTTCCAAATTTTCGGGGTGGGGGGCGCGGGAGTTGATCTTTTTAAATTCTGAAAGTTCCCTTAGATTGAAGAACTAAGCTCCTCCCCTGCTCTCTTCTTTCTCCTATTGCCCCTGTCCGCCTTCCCCTGCCCCCACTACCACTCCAGTTGGAGAGCGCGGTAGGTACTTGGAGACTGGAAGAGAATTGAGGCTGGAGGAAGGGGCGGGTCAGCGGGGCTCCGCGCCGGCTGGGGCCAGGAGAGCGCCCCTTTCCTCGTTGCCCAGCGCTGCCTGCCCCAGCCCTGCAGCCGATATCAGGATGCAATGAAATGACACTGAGTGGGCAATTATTAGCGAGAGTTTAAACACAGATTCTCTGATAACTGGGCTTAGATTTTCTTCCTTTTTATCAGCAGCGTCCAGCTCACCGTGGCTAACACGACGCTCACTGAACATTTACAATTTACTTTCATACACCAGTGAAGAAAGGGGACTCAGTCCCACCCCCCACCCCTCAAAAAAAAACCCTCCAGGGTACGCGGCTGGTCGTGGAGGACTAGAAGGAGTGGGAAAGGAGGTGGCGGAGGCGGCATAGGCACCGGACTAACAGTACTGGCGAGGGAGACCTTGTCTCCAGAGGCTGCATCAGGCGTCCAGGTGGTGCGCTCGGAGCCTGCAGGCGGGACCAGCCTGGGAAAGCGGCTGGTCGGCTGTGGACAGCGTCCTCATCACGATGGGCCGACTTTTGTTGGTTTTGTTCTCAGCAACCTTTTTGGAGCTATCCCTTTTCCCCAGGAGCCCCAGCAGGAGAACGCTGCTGGCAGAAGCCTCGTCTCAGCGCTCTGTGGCCAGAATGGATGGAGATGTCATCATTGGAGCCCTCTTCTCGGTCCATCACCAGCCTCCAGCAGAGAAGGTGCCTGAAAGGAAATGTGGCGAGATCAGGGAACAGTATGGCATCCAAAGAGTGGAGGCCATGTTCCACACTTTGGATAAGATTAACGCGGACCCAGTTCTCTTGCCCAACATCACCTTGGGCAGTGAGATCCGGGACTCCTGTTGGCACTCCTCTGTGGCTCTGGAACAGAGCATCGAGTTTATCAGGGACTCTCTGATTTCCATTAGAGATGAAAAGGACGGGCTCAACCGGTGTCTGCCTGATGGTCAAAGCCTCCCCCCGGGCAGGACTAAGAAGCCCATTGCAGGTGTGATCGGCCCAGGCTCGAGCTCTGTAGCCATTCAAGTCCAGAACCTGCTCCAACTGTTCGACATCCCTCAGATTGCCTATTCTGCTACAAGCATTGACCTGAGTGACAAAACTTTGTACAAGTACTTCCTGAGGGTTGTCCCTTCTGATACTCTGCAGGCAAGAGCAATGCTAGACATCGTCAAGCGTTACAACTGGACCTACGTCTCTGCAGTTCACACAGAAGGTAGGCATTGTATTGGGGTAAGGAAATTGTTGATGTAACCAGGGCACTGCATGATGTGCTCCTGGGATCGCAGTTGCAAGCACCATGGGGAAGAGATTTTACCTTTCTTGGTACACACCCACTCAAACATTGCTTTTTATCCTCATTTCCTTGTAATTATACTCAGAAAAACTGTACCCTGTGGTATGTCTGAGGATAGGAGAAGCTGAAATGAAATCAAACTCTCTATGCAAAGTGTCCAGTTACAGTGTGGCACTTACATGTTGGCTTGCACTTGAGCTGTGGTTGGCATGAAACCATTGTTTGTTATACCACCTTTCAGTGACTGGCAGCTTAGTGGGTCAATTCAAGGTGAGTGAGTAGTAAAATGAAATCTCTGTCCCATAGAAAGATTTGTCATATATTGAACAGGTGGGGGTGTTCCTTTTCCTCTTGTGTCCCTTGCTATATGTCCAAAACTTTCTGGAATTTAGGGTTAATGTAGCCATCTCCCAAATGACATCAAAAACATATTTTCAATTCTGAAGTATTCTGGGTACAAAAATTAAATAATTAAACCATTTATTTTTCTTTATTTTATATGCTACAATCATCTACATTTCCTTACTCCAAAATTATCTTGTTTGGTGGGAAATGGGATTGAGTTTCTCTGAGATTTAAATTTTGATTTCTGGTCTTTTTCTTCTGATATAGACTTTGCTCTTCATAATTTAAAGTTAGACCAATTATAAGTTACCAATAAAAATAGATGTCAGGTTTAAAATGCCTTTTTAAAATGAAGAAGATTGATTTGTGGTTAAAAGCTTTGATTTTTTTTTCAGAATTTTGTAAATGTGTATTCTCAAACAAATGCTTATGTAAAGGCTTTATTTGCTCTTTCACTGTAGCCTATATAGATATTTAGCTTGTGTGAGAGTATTGAGCTCATTTATTCTTAACTTCTCTAGTATGTTTATAATTAAATGAAAGTCCTAGTTATAAATTGACATCTAAGATAATTGACATGTAGGTCTGCTGGTCTGTAGAAGAGAATTTTGAGAATGTTGTTACAAACACACAGACACACAAACGCACACACACACACACACACACACACACACACACACACACACACACACAAGACAGGGTCTCTCTCTGAGTCCTCCCAACTGGTCCTGAACTCACAACGTAGACCAGGGTGGCTAAAACTGATGGCAATCCTCCTGCATTAGTCTCACAAATGCTAGGATTACAGGAGTGTCCACACCATATCCAGCTGTTATATGATGCTGAGGTATTGAACCCTAGGCCTCATGCTTCCTAGGTAAGTACACTAGTCACTGAGCTATGATCCCAGCCTTTATTTATATTTCTTAAAACCAAACTATTAAGAGAAAGGCCACGGACATGCATTTTTAAAAAGAATATTTTTACACATTGCTCAGTTACTTGTATGCGATCTGATGATAAAAATTAAGATTTATCCCTCCTGAAGTGTCTTTATGGTTATTTTTAGTGAAAATAATAATGCTTTATTTTATAAAGGAAACAATGTTTTCAGAACTAACAAATCAATATAGAATCATAATTTTAGACCTTTTCTTTTAAAGAGAAACAACTTTTCTGCTGCAATTTTGTGGCTTTCAACACCCCACTATTGTTTCTGAGTCTTTATTTTTAAAAAAATTTTGAACTGCATATCTCTTTTTAAAAAATCAATTTTTAAATCACAAAGTTAAGTTCTGGAGTAAATTTTTCTGCATTGTAATGTTCAGTGTTAATTTTCTATACTTTACTTTTGATAGAATTTTTTCCAGCATTTAGGTGAAACATTCTGAAAGTGCAAGTTAAAAAAGTTATGAAATATAAATGTCCCTCTGAAAAAATAAAAAATATAGACTGAATGTAATTAATAATCTTCCTTCGTTGAGTTAGATAATTGACTGTTGAAATTAAAAGTATAAGCTTTCCTTCAAGAAGAGAGAATACATTGTCATTTGTGTATAGTAGCTTTATTTTATCATGTAATATTTTATTTTGGGGTAGGGGGAATGAAAAACTGTCTTCTCTAAACCTGTTTTTCAGTTGCATCATTTTGACAAAAATAATTGCTGTTAGAGGTTGTTTTCTGACATTAGAATTATATTTTTGAAAAATTAATTGGACCAGTGCCTTGATAATCTTGGTGCGGAAGGACTCAGCTTATAATTTTACACATACATTAGGTTGGATTACTTGGTCTGCCTTCTGACTGGTGGAGTATGGCTGAGATAGTCTCAATAGTATTGTAGTAAGTTATTCCAGACTGGATTGTGCTCATAGAAGAACTTCATAGTTAACTGGTGTTTATTTTCTTGTAGGGGATTCTACCATTTGCCAAAAACAATATAAGATATATATTATCTTATTTCTTCTCAAAAGAGAATTAGTTTCTCCTCTTAATAGACATAACATCTGTGAAAACATTATTTTTATTTTCTTCTATCTGCAAATACATTTTGTGTAAGTTCCTTTGTGTAAATTCCAACTGAAATGTTTTCCTGAGGCTCTGCCCCTGCTTCTCAGGGACTCATGGTATGCTGGCCTACAGGCAGTTTCTTGGATCAGTTAGTAATTTTCTTGCCTTCAGACTGATGGGGTCACCTACTGGTGACAGCTTCCTGTCAGATAGCAGCTAAGACCACATATCATTGTTGTCTGTACCATCTGGGCACGATTTAGCAAAGAAGCCTGTTTGAAAATTGGCAATTTGGAGTTTAGAAATCCTGTAGACTCTAGTGACATTTACTTCTTTCAAAATCAGCCTCTTCCTAATCAATTTATCGTCACCTTTCTTTTATTAGGAACTAACGTAAAATAGTTAGTATCAAAAGTATGTAGACTAGTGTGCCTTTGTTTTTCTAATTAGTTTTATTGATTTTAAAATGATAAATGGAACTCCTGTTCTTTGAATGCTCTGATTGTTTTTATGTTTCTTTATGTTTTATTTTTCACCAAAGTGAGTGAGTTCTTTTTTAACAGAATACATTGTTAAATTCTCTTATATTGTTTTCAATCTATTATCTCAACATTTGTACTGCATGATTTCTCTGGCCATGACAACTATCAGTTTACCTGGCACAAAAGAGAATCAGTGCTTATGAAGTTACTTGCAATCAATTAACTCTCTGGAAATTGTTCATGATAGCTTCATGAATGTTAAGTGTGTCACAGGGGAAGCATTGAGGCTACAAGATCTTATTTACTAATAAAATCCAAATGCATTTTAGAATAAGCTGCTCACTTGGAAGGTATGTCTTTAAATATGTTAAGCATAGAGCACAAAAATAACCACGTCTGAGAAGCATATCTCAGCCAAGTACATTTGATTCCACTTTTCTGATAAAACACAAATTTTCCATTAAAACCAAATTTATAATTTCAGGAGGTCATAGAAAATAATAGTTAAAATAATTTTGATTGATTAAAATTTGAAAGCATTGTACAAGTGCAATAAAGAATATTTTTTAGTTTGTATCTTCAAAAGGATTTTATTTGGGTGATGGATTGGGTGTATCTTCCCTTGTTTTTCTCTCAGGCAAGTAAGCAGGGATATAAGCTTCATGTTGCTTTCTTTATGGGAATATTCACTTTAATGACATTTTCTTTGATTAGGGTTTCATTGGAGTACAACATTTTTTGACTGTTTTCTGTGCTTTATATAAAATTGACCTTCTTTTTTGAAGTCTGATTTTTTCCTTCTAGAACTTTTTCCTATTTGTTGTAAAACTTAATTTGAAAGTCTCATGGCATCAGGAATGTCTTAAGTCATAAGTACCTAAGCTGACTATCACTTTAACACAGTTCCATATAATAGTTTTGCATTTACTATCACATATCATGTTACTTGTGTCTTTTCTGTCCATCCTTATCATGACCGCAACCTATTTCACAAGAAATCGTCTTAATGAATTGTCCTGCTTTATCATATAACGAGGAATGAGAGTGTACTATTGAAAGTATATTTAGGACAAACCAATTAAGTAAGGGTGCTTAAAACAGCACTCTTGCATTCTTGCAGAAGCTCTTAGTTTTCTAATTTTGATTAGAGTTTCTAATGAGGGCAGGAGAATTTAGAAGTTAAATTTAGAAACAAAATTTCACATGACTGTTAGTGCATTTTTCTGTATACTTGTAAGATTCTCTAAAGTTTTCACCAATTCTTTACCCACTGCTGGGAGCCACAAAACCAATTTAAAATCCTCTTCTTTGTGTTATGTGTAATCTTTAAATCCGCTCTTCTTTGTACCATCTCTCCCGGGTTCCTTCATTCCCATACTATGGTGTTTGGTTCTCTCGCCACCAGCAGATTTCATCTGATCTTATGTCAATCACTCTCTGAAAGTTTTTTAGGTGCTTTTATTAAGCCTCTTTTTCTTAAACATGAATAACTATTTTGTCATTGTTAATTAATATTATTTTATCTAAGAGTGTACGTTTGAGTTTTTTATTTTAAATAGGAAATTGTCAAAATAATTTCTAAATTATTAGTAAATTATTACATTTTAGTTAATCTTAATGTCTCAGATTTGTGCTATTAGGATTTGATAATCTACCTTAAAACTTGAAAGATGAGGTTAAATGGCAAGTCTCACATCCCTTTATCTGCAAAATACTTTGTAGCTGCCTTCTCTGATCCCACAGCCTGTTAGGAATTTCCTTGGCACTGTGCTTTTCCACTGGGCATTGTGAGCAGTCACAGCAGATATACGACTAAGAGTTGGATGTAATAAATTTGAAAGCTTAGCCTCTGTTACCAAGCAGTTTACATTATAAAGACGGTGCAGTATAAATACATGCAAACAAAAGGAAGCCAAATGCACCCAGCTATTGCAGTTTAGAAACAAGAATTTATACATGTTTAAAGAGCACTGAAAGAAAATATTGGTGTTGTAATCATTTGGAGAAAATCTAGAAAGAAAGCAGTTTGGTTACTGTTTTATTTGGGAATACAAGTTCTCCCATCCCCCCGGGTTGGAGTGAGGAGTCTGGACAAGGAAGTAAGAATAAAGACAGAACTGAAACAACTCCTTATATTCTGTGATCCCATGAGTCTATGGACATAAAGGGTAAGTAACAGAAAACCATGTGCCAGAAAGTTCTGGTTTCAAGAAAGATATGCCCAAGCAGAATATGTAGGCAGAGCCGTTAGATAAAAAAGGGGGAATTTAATTAAAAAAAAACTTAGCTATGTAAGAATTCTAGGTACCTGGCTTTTAAGATAATTGGGAAGTGTAGAAATATGCTCCTAGGAATATTTTATGGGAGTATTTGATATATCCAAAAGGGACAAAGAGACTGGAGTCCAAGATACCTTCTGTTTTGCAACCCAGGACAATTGAAAGGATTTAGGTGTAACAACAGTCTTGTGGTGAGAAAGTAATCTTCAAATCCATGATATTTTTTTGCTTAAATAGCATACACTTGGATTTAGTATGTTCAATTTGGTGTGCAGTTTGGCCAAGAGGGTGTGTTTAATTAGCAAAAATAACAAAATGAAAAAAAAAAGCCAGGGATACCACAGTGCAGAGGTACTTAGTTTGTGATTTAAAGGAAAAAATATTCGTACTCAAGTAAAACTTGATTTACTCATATCTTTACTCATAAAGAAAGGGGAAAAAATCAGTCTTGTTCATTCCACAGTGGCTAAAACATGAAAGACACAAAAATACATATCAATAGACCAATGGATACATAAATTGTGGTATTTGTACACAAAGGAATACTACTAGTCTATAAAAACAAATAGATTTGAGGCTTTCGTAGGTAAATGGTTGCAACTTGAGACCATCATGCTCAGTGAAGTGAGTCAGATGCAGAGGGTTAAATATCGAATGGTTTCTCAGATATGACAAAATAAGATCAGAGTCACTGCATGGAACTAAATGGGGAGGGGTCATAATAGGAACTAATGGGGAAGGGGAAGGTGTGGGAGGGTGAAATGGTAGAGGGGAGGGATTTATAATTTTGCCACAATATATGTGCACAAAATATTCAAGTTCATTGTAAACATTATGTATTACATATATGCATATCAATAAAATGGGGGAAAATAAAATGAAATAGTTGGGACCAGTGGAGCACGCCTGAAATTCTAGCATTCTGGAGTCTTAGGCAGGAGGATCTCAAGTTTGAGCTTAGCCTGAGCAATTTAGCAACTTAGACTGTCTCAAAATAAAAATTTAAAAAGTGAGCTAAAGATGCAGCTCAGTGTGAAAATCCTTAGCTAGATCCACAGTACCACAGTTAATATATATATATATATATATATATATATATATATATATATATATATATCTGTAAAACACTGCTTAATGTAATATATTAATCTTTAGTGTTTTACAAGATAATTTCAAACTATAGTCCATAGTTTCTCTAACTTTTTTTGAGGAAAATGTGTTATTTTATAGACATGTTTGTTCCTTTAATATATAAAGTAAATACACAATTGTATATATATTTGTAAGTATAATGATAAACTTATGCTGGAAAACAATTACAAATACAAAGCCATTTATTTCTGCCCCAAATGGTCCTAGATTGATGGCTTAAATTTTCAAATTTGCTTTCTCCTGTACTGGCTAATTTTATCAAACCCATTTTCTATGTCACTAATCAATATTTAGTAAATAGATTTTATGTATGAAGGATTAAGATGAAATACATGTATGAACAAAAGAGACACCACCGAACTCTCCTTTTTTCTTCTGCCTTACTATTACCCTGTGAATATGTTCACTTGGGGACAAATTTTATAAGGAGATGGCTTGCAAAAGGAGAATGATACTAGTTACATCTATTTTTTAAGTTCTTGTATTTTATCTTGGCAGTAGTAAAATTTTTCTTTGAGTGATCTAGGGAGGTAATATATACAATTACTCTTTTATGAATTGATAATTACTTGCTGAGCATGAACTGGAGTGATGTTGGCATAAAGAGATTTGAGAGGTCATATTTTCAGTCTACTCTCTCTTAAGATCACAGAAAGGTGTAGAATTGTAGTTGAGAACAAAATTACTTGGTAAGCATATACAGCCAACAAAACAAAACAAAATAAAACAAAAAAAGCTCATAGCTGTAGTGTTCTGATATTAAGTTGGAAATTCAGCAACTTTTCAGTTGCTATAGTTGAAAATCAGAATCAAGATAAGATGTAAAACCTTGTCAAAATGATCACTGTCTCATCTATCAGAGTTATTATTGCATTCTAAATTTTATGTGGAAATATTTACCTTCTTCTTACACTTATTCTTTATGAATGTCTACATTTTAAATGTTAACTTACATGAAACATTATAATTTTATTCTTTTGAAGCTTGTAGGAAGATATGATCTCTTAAACTGGCATCTTTATTGTACTCAATATAGCATTAAAATTTTTATGAATAGAATTTATTGATTTAAGAGGAAATGTAAGCTCAGAAATTCCCATTTACCAATTTTACTGCTTTACTAACTTTGCAGGCAATACATTGCTGATTTAAAGCATTGTGAATAATTAAATGCCAATTGCCTAAATAATTCAGACAAAAGCCATAATTGGCAGTTGAATAACAAGACTTGGGGGAACAGAAATTTTTTATTTACCAAATAACTTTTTTGCTTTCTAATTGAAAAAATAATGAACATTGGAATCCACTATGATTCATACATACTGGATACTCTAACATATTGAAATAATAATTATTACTACTATTATTATTATTAGCAATAATTCCATAATTGCATAGAAGAAACAGAACTATATAAGTAGTTATAGACTCAGAGGTTAAGCAAAAAAATCACATGTAGTTATATCTGAATGTAGATACAAAAGACTGTCGAAATAGTGTTACGTACATCTCAGTTTTATTGTAAAATGAGGATGATGGTCCCTATCATATTATCTATCTCAAAACAGTATTTCATAAATCAAGGAGATGGTATAAATATCAACTTTTTGGTTGCTGTTAAAATGAAGAAATGTCTTTTTCTCAGTTGATAAGTATTAAAGTCCAAGTAGTCAATAATGAGGTGTGGGCATTTGAACCAAAACCCTAGTAGCATAAAATGAGAATAAGTTTACAGTTGCTATAGTTTGGATCTGGAATGTCCCCTAAAGCCTCATGTATTTGGAGGTAGTGGTCCAACTGTGGAAATGTGTGTTATTGGGAGGTAGGGCCTAGCTGGAAGGGGCAGATGCTTGGGGTTTGACCTGGAAAGATTATATCTATTTGTTGAGCTTGGGGATTGCCTAGGGCAGAGATTTCAGGTATTTTTAATTGACTTTTAGGCCAGAAAGTGAGGGAGGGGCACCCACCTGGTGTGGGGAAGGGACCTAACTATAGAATGCCTGTATTCTAGGTTTCCCAAATCAGAGAAGCCATGCAATACTTAACATACTTAATCTTCTGCATCTGGCTCATTTCACTCAATCACCACTCTTTAGCTCAGCTTTCTATCCTTAGAATGGGCTTCAGTGGTCAAATCTTGATGCCTCTTCTGAGTCCAGCGGATCCCTTTATTGGGATATTTGCCAAAAGTTCCTTTTCCCCCTATATTTTGCTATATCTTTGTTGAGATTCTTTAACCTGGCCTCACCCACCCATCCACATAAGAGAAGAAGTGTAACAATGTAATTCATAAGGCTAGAAAATACGAGAAAGAAAAAGAGAGAAGTTAAATTTCAGAGACCTTAGCTGAGTACTGAAAGGTAAATATTTGTACACTCAAAAGGTTATCATTATATCAATCAGTTTTTTATGATAAACTTACATCAAAGACCAAATAAGTGAATGCTACAATAAATGAACTTAAGTCTATATCAAATTGCTACATTAAATTAACTTTATATCATATAAGTATACTTAAAGCAATAGATATGATGGCATACTTAGTTATTTTGGAATTTTTTAAAGTTCATAACTTATTTACTCACATTTTATTAATTACTAACATTTTGCCAGATTTGGTTTATCATTTTATCTACCTACCCATCCATAAATTCATGGATACCTATTTTTTAATATTTTATATTAATTACCCATTTAAATGTAATCATTCTATTTTGTAAACTAATATAATATTACAGATAATTATTTGGGGAAATTTCACCAATTTTATAAGACAGATGGTACTGTTTTAGAAGTATGTAATCAAATGATTCCAAAACCAGTCTATTTTTTGTTACACTTTTTCTTTAGATGTTTTCTTTCTTCCATGTCTTTTGGTGCTGCTTTTCTTTGTGCCTCTTTCAAAGAGGATAATCTTACATCTAGGATCAAATTAGTGAATTGCTATATTAAACGAACTTTATATCAATTTGCTACATTAAGTGTTATTTCAGAATTTAAAAAAAATTCCATAAATTGCTTACTCACATTTCACTCATTATTAATATTTTACCAGATTTGATTTATTCTTTTACCTACCTATCCATCCCTAACTTCACGCATACATATTTTAAAAGATTTTATACCAATCCTCCATGTTGAATATAATTATTATGTTTTGTAAACTTATATACTATTGAAAATAATAATGGGGAAGATTCACAGATTTTATAAGACAGTTGGTTCTGTTTTAGAGGGATACCATTCAAATGATTCAAATACCAATTTTTTTTTGTTACACATTATCTTTTGGTGTCTCCTTTCCTCCATTTATTTATTTATTTATTTATTTATTTATTTATTTTAGTGCTGCTTTCTCTCTGCTTCTCTCAAAGATTCCTCCAAGTATTTTCTACAATACTGGTGGTCACAAATTTGTTAAGGGATTCTTGGTCCTGAAAAATTTTTACTTCTTCAATTTTCAGGGATAATTTTGCTAGATATAACAACCTGGGTTGTCTTTTAAAGCTTGAAAGATCTTGCTCCAGGCTCTGCTAGTCTCTAAAGTTTGACTTGAGAAATCTGCAGCAATTCAAATGAGCTTGTCTCGGTACAATAATGTCTGCTTTTCTCTTGCTGCTTTTAATATCTCTCTTTATGTTGTATACCTGAGGTTTTGATTATGATATGTTGTGGCAAGTCTCATTGCTGGTTGAGGTTATTTGGTGTTCTACAAGCTTTTTGTACCAGAAAATTAATTTCTTTTCCTAGATTAGGAAAATTTTCTTGCGCTATTGCATTGAATAAGTTCTTTATACTATTGGTGCTATCTTCTGCTTTCTCCCACACTCATAGCTCTGAGATTGGTTCTCTTTGAATCAACCGTCTGCTGTTGTATCCAGCTACTTTGCTCATTTGTAACTTGGTGTCATTCCTAATTATAACATTTGTTTCCTCAGCCTTGTCTGCAAGGTCTGAAAATCTGTCCCCACAATATTCTAGTTGTCTTTTCCTGCTGTCAGATATATTTTTCAAATCCTCAATTTCATTTAGATTTTTTTAGATTTTCCACTTCTTTATCAAAATGTTCCTTCATATCTTGCATTTCTTTATTTACCTCAGCCAATTTTTATTTGTTGCTTCAATATGCTCAGTGAGCTTTGTGTCTACTAAGGTCATTATTGGCTTAGTAAGATCCTCTTTAAGCCTGCTGATCATTACTTGCATTTCTTTGAGAATATCTTGTTTGAACTCATTGTTTGACTTGTTTGTTTGGTTTTTGACTTCCTTCTCCATGAATTCCACTATTACAGGGCCCATGACATTAGTTTCTGGGGTCTCAGGCATCTCTGTGGGTGTCCTGTTGCCCTGTCTTCTTCCCATGTTTCTGGTGTTGAGGGACTTCACTTTAAAGGCTTAGTCAAGAGGTTTCTTTGAATAGCTATGACAGTGTGTGGTGGGGAGCCTGTGTGGGGTGGGGAGCTGCAATTCCTCTTAGCTCTGTGCTGGGAGAAGGCAGTGAGGGAGGACCTAACAATCCAATGGCTTCTGAGGTATCTTGTTCATTCCCCAAACCCCCTCAGCAAAGGTCTCCTGCCTGTCCTGGCTTCTATCCCCCAAGGCATGGCTCTCCACCCTCCGAAGTGTTCCCATTACACTGAGCCATTTGGGAGGTCGACAGCCATTTTTCTCCTCTCTGCAGCTGCCTCTTGTGCCAGTTTCTTCCTAGGTAATGTTTAAGGGTGACTGCAAAAGCTCCAATGTGCTTTCCTAATCTTTTTTTTTCACTCTAATAATATAGTCTTGGGCTCTTTTGTTTCCTAATGACATGTGCTTATGTCATTGCCAGTTATGGCTGCTGAGCACTGCTTCTTATCTGGGCTCCAGGTGGCCTTTTCTAGGGAGAGTGCACATGGCGTTTGTAGTGTGCACTACCCTCAGGTTTGGTTTTTTTGGATCCTGGGGCCACTAGTTGCTGATCATTCCCACTTCTCCTGGACTCATGCTTACCTCAGTTGAGGTTCTGGACTCTGAGCTTTTCTTTGTCTGTGGTCTGTGGATGTCAGCATCTCAGGATCATGCTGAGTTGGCTGCTGTTGCTTTTCTCCACTTTCTATAGGACTTCAGGGTTTCTGACCTTCCTATGGCCTCCTTTCACTTGTTGTGGTGCTCCTTTCTCTCCTAGCCTGGTCAAATGTTCTGGGCTCCATGTGGGCTTTCCTCTGTCTGCAGATGCCTGTGGATCCCAGCCATTTATAGCCAGCCTGGGGTGGCTTCTTAGGCTGCTGTTTGTTGTTGTTGTTGTTGTTGTTTGTTTTCTCTTTTCCACTTTCGATGTTCCTTTGGGATTTCTGACCTTCTCTTGGTCTCCTTTCAGTTGTTGAGGTGCTTACCCTGTCCTAGCTATGTTGAACAGGAATTTTATGACTAAATTCTCAACTTGTTGAGTGATTCGATGAGGAGACATTTTGCAGCTCTGTTACTTGGCTGTCATCTTGGCCTGGAAGTCAACAGAGATATTTATTTTTCACATTTCTGGAGGCTGAGAAGTTCAAGATGAAGGCTTAGCAGGTATAGAGTTTGACTAGAGCTTTTATATGCTTCCAAAATGGCACCTTGGTGCTGCATCTTGTAGTAGAGGCGAACTCTATGTCCTCATCTAGCCGAGTGGTGATGGAAAGGTGAAAAGGTCCAAGCTAGTTTTCTATAGCCTTTTTCATAAGGAAGTTTTCTGGTTGTAAAGCAGAGCCCTTGTAACTTATTATTTCCTCAAACGCTATATCTCTTAAGACCACCGCAGTGGGGACTGCCTTCTACACATGAATATGGAGGGATATTCAGGCCACAGAAAGTAGCCTGTACTTCCTCAAAGTTTCTACCTTTCTAATAATCTCTTGACTCTTAAATCTGTCAGAAAGGACAAGGTCAGGACAGAGTGGCAGCTGTTAATAGACAGCACCGTGCCTAGAGGTAGAAGAGAGAATAATAAATACAGAGTAGCTTTAGAGAGGTGAATAAATTCTCTAGGTTGGGAAAGACTTCAGTATTTTAAAGAGTTAGGAAAAGATTGAGTAGAAAAGGGAAGTTGGAAACCACTGGATAAAGCAAGATCACAGAGAAAGCAAGAAACAATTGTGGCAGGACCAGCCTTGAAAAAAGAAACATTTCTGTGGGTAGTAATTGTAGTTAAGTTTGTGGAAGAGGAAAAAAGCTTTGAAAATAACATGTTGCTACCTCTGTTTTCTCAGTTATTCAGCAGGCAGAAGAGAAAAGAAAAACAGGCAGTGCAATACAAATACAGATTTTGGAAGGTCTCAACTGAGATTGCAGGCCATGTATTTCAAGTACTATCAGTTTACATTGCTTTGATAATTCTCCCTCATAGTGTACAGGCCAGAGACACAAGAAGGCAGTCTCAGTTTCACAGTAGTTCATTACGATGGCTACCTGCTGGCCCAGTACCCAACATAGTGGATCTTTCTTCACTTAGATACGTAGACTACCAGGTACTCACCAAGACTGTGGCCTAGGATTATCTTTTATCAGTTCCTGTCAAAAGACTAATTGAAAGAATTGATATTTGGTATATTTAGTATGTTTTGATGTCATCTAAGAATTCATTATCAATCTCTCTGCATAAAATTAAGTTTCCAGATTATTATATACCTTCATTTACTCTTCCTAAAGAATTACTTTTTCTCAATTACATGTTAGTGTTTTCCTTTTGGTCCCTTAAAACACAGTGGAAGGATTGGAAATGTGTGTTCTCCATTCTGTTGTTGAAAGTTAATTATGAATAAAATCTTCCTCCATTTTAAATTCATAAGACTATTTGTTTCTCTGGAAGAGCTGAAACATTTCTTCATTAGTAATAAGAACACTGTGTTTTCCATTTTTTTTTTCTTGCCTACCAGGAAGCTCAAAACAAAGTTTGATGCTCAAGCACAGAAAATGTTCTGGCTTACATATTTCAACATCAGTTTCTTTACTCTACTTTAAAAGTGATATTTCATAGTGTTTTTGCAATTATAAAATGCCTCCACTCTTTTTTGGGAGGGGAGAATATTAACATACATATAAATTGAGTTGACCTCCTTCATATGTACAAATTTTGACTCATATTGCTCCATGTTGTAGACTGGATGTTAATGAAAGGCTGATAATTCATTCTTTAATTTCAGAATCAGGAGCTATCTCACACTTGTAGTTTTATAGGGTAAATATGGAGGAAACTTTTCTGTGTAACTCCTGTGTACAGAAGCATCCTTGAGTATTAGTCACTTAAAAGAAGAGAATTATATTCCTTCAGATTAGTTTAAGATTTTCTGCCCATAGCTGTGGCCCAGGCTTTCTGGGCCAGTCCTTTGACTGTTGTGGGGTGCCTTGCTTCATCTTGCCAGAGTGATGGAAGCATTCTTTTGTTTATGGGCAGCAGTGAGCAGTGTCACTTGCTCCTGTGAATTTATAACAGTTTCCTTTTCAAACTTTCTCCTTATTTTCAAGAGAAAAATAACTCTGCTTGCAAAGTGACTTCTTAGTGGCTAACAGAGAGGAAGCTTGTTTTTTTTTATCTACTTGCTAATATTTCCTGTTCTTCTGGTGTGCTTCCCAGACCACAGTTGCTGGTCACCTGCAGCTGATTTTGCTGAGTGTTCTAGGTACACCAGAACCCAGGATATGACCTTTTGCATCATTCTGTTTCACGCTAAGGGAAACTTGATGTTATTTGGGAAACTGTGCTTTGCGTAGTATGAAATGCCAGGAATATACCTCATGTCTCTTTATCCTGTTAATAGAAGGTCACTAAACCTCAGATAGTAGACGGAGGCACTGATACATGTAAGAGATGTATTATTCTTCTTTGAGAGGCTGGAAATGCCAGATTTGAATCTGTGAAGAGGCAAATTCCATTTTTTTCTTCTATGTTGGTACATGCTGAAGGGAAATGCAGTATGGAATGTCCCCAATATGCCATTTGAAGTAAAATTTTACTTGAAAAGACTTTAAAAAATAAAAGAATATTGCGGGAGTGATTAATTTTCAAAGTGCTTTTCTTCTTCCTTTCAGCAGGTTATTTTTAGGCTCTCTAGGTGCAGAGCAATGCACTAGCTGAATCTTCTCAAACTTTAGTATGCATGCAAATCACCTGAGGAATTTGCTAAATCACACTCCGATTCGGTAGAACTGAGATGGGCCTCAGGGTCTGCATTTCTACTAGGCTCTTAGGAAGTGCTGTTGCTGCTGGTGTGTGGATGGCAACCAAAACAGAACCTTGGTAACCCCTGCTGATAATGGGTTTCTTACAACAGTACAGTTATATGTTTTCTCATACATATATGAATAACTTCATTCAGTCATTTATTTATCTAAAGAAAATGTTCTATACTCCTATAATAGACAGACCATGCTCTTAAATGTTCATATGTGGAAAATTATGTGAAAGATATCGATCTATTCATCTTATATTTAATGGTTAAAATATGCATGATCCAACTTGAATAATTATTGAAGGTAGCATTGTAGTATCAAATTTCTTCCTTTTCCCACAAGAATGTCCCTCTTCTATGCAGTATATTTTTGGTCAAATGTAAAACCCTGGAGGCTGAGGCCTTAGCTTGTTTCTTTCACTGATACAAGCTCAACAATTAGAGTAGGGCATTGCACGGTGTAGACCTTCAATAAATGCTTGTTGCACTGAACAAATGAAGGAGGGCTTTTGTTCTATGTGACTTTTCTGTTTTACTAAAGGGTTTGGTGATTTAAGAGATTTCAGGGCTCCCACCAATTTTCAGCACCTAGCACTACATATTTAAATGAAATGAGACCGTGAACTAATTGTTCAGTTACCAAGAACTCAAACCTTGAAAATGTTTGGTTTTCTATTAAAGTATCTGCATAATTTTTGTTTGTTTCTTGGAAAGTGTAATACAGCAAAGAAGAAAATCCAATGGATTGCATATTTTATAAGTAGAGTTTATGTAATGTGACTACTCACCTTTAACTTTTCTAATGATAGAATAATATGTCTTGCCTCTACTACCAATTATTAAAAGCCTCAGGTGTTATATTTTTCTTATCTTCTTTTTGTCTGACTGCTAATATGTGGTGCTCTCTTCCCCCCGTGACTTTGGTGCCCACGTGCAGCAGGAGGTATCCTGCAGAGAAGAGCTGTGCAGCACCCAACGAGTTTGTCGTCTCAGCTGGTGCCAAGGCTCTGGCTAAGTCTCAGCCACATCTTCTCAGCTATAAAGACTCTGACATGTCTTTCTTGAAGGTTTCCAATGAGGAACAGATGACGCACATAAAGTTTTGAAATTGTATAAATTTATATAAATATAATTAATTTCATTCTATTCTGATGTAGCATTCATATCTTACCATTTTTTCATTTTCATTAAAAAATTGCTTCCTGGCCTCTGCACTTCCCAGAAAATTTTAGGTAACCAGTACTATTCAATATTTATTTAAGATGGTTGGTTAGTTACATTGTACTTGAGTATTTTGCTTACATACACATCATGTCAACACTATAATCCATTTCCTTCCCCATTTTGTCCCTCCCACGCCGTCCCAGTTACCCCTAACTTCCACTGTCGCACCCATTTGGTTCTATAGAATGCCAGTATTCTAGGTTTTTTGTATTAGGGAAATCATATGATGTTTAACCTTATGCATTTGACTCACTTCACTATGCATGATGGTCTCAAATTTTGTCCATTTACCTACTAAGCCGCAAATCTCTCTGTCTTTATGGAAGAGTAGTACTCCAGTGGGAACATACACCACAGATTTTGTATCCTATGGTCTGTTGATGGATATTCAGCATTTTCCATATTTTAGCTTTTGTTAGCTATGACTCTATAATAAGTCCCTCAAATCAAAGACGTGATAAAAAATGGGCAACTGAAATGAATAGGCAGTTCTCAGATGAAGAATTTCAAATGGCCAGCAAATAGAAGAAAAGATGTTCAACATCTTCAGCGTTAGAGAGATGCAAATCAAAGCACCACTAAGCTGTATCATCTTACTCCAGTGAGAATGGTCAAGATCAGGAACTTGAACAGCAATTGATGCTGGCAAGGTTGCAGAGAAAAAAAGAGCCCTCTTACACTGCTGGTGGGACTGTAAACTGGTACAACCACTATAGAAGGAAGTGTGGAGATTCCTCAAAAGGCTGAAAATCAATATTCCATTCAATCTAGCGATCCTTGTACTTCTCCTGGATATCTTTCCAAAAGAGACGTGTTTCTAAGTCTAATGTTGAGGTTAGGTTACTTACTTGAGATTGCACGCAGCGAGTTAATGCGAGATGCAAGTATTTTTTTGTGGGCAGGTTTTAGTCTCCACATTCCTTGGAGTCTCTCTTCATCATCCGTCTTCAGCTCTTCACATATTTTGCCCAGTCTCTGATTTTCTTCCACTTTTGTGTAGGTTGACTTGAAGGGCAAGCCTCAGCCTCATATTATACAGCCTACTCATCAATTAATTCTACAAGTACCATTCCTACTAAACATTAGGCAGAGCGCAAGGCATCATGTATCAACAATGAATATAGGTATGCACGTGTCAATAACATTTGGAAACAAAGACAAATATCTGTAGTAAATAAATTCTGGGCTCTCCCCGAGGCTATCAGGAAGGTCTCTTGTAATTAATGGCAGGAGAATCGGGTCTTAGGTGATTAGTAATCCTGCAAATGCAGAGCTAGATGGAGATGAATTCTCTCATGACTGAAATCATGTGAATAAACTGCTTTTGGAATAAAATGATAATCAGTCGGTGTGCAGGGAAGTGTGAATTGTTTAGTTTTTCTGGAGTAAATGGTATATAGGGAGGAGTTGTATAAGAATTTTTTTGAAAAGCAGACCCAGAACTCTGACTACTGAGAATGTCAGAGTTTGAATAGGCCTTTAATTTGCTATGTTTGTCAAACCAAAGAACATCCTCTTTTGCAAATTCCTATGAAAGACTGATAAATAGAAACTTATTTTTAACTTTCTTTGCCCACGCATTTTTCCTTCCCATTACTTTTCCTCATTATCCTAGAAAAATGACACTTTGACAAGGAAGCCACCTTTATTATTTGCCTGGAAAGTTGTCTTTAGTCATACAGGCCATTTACAATTACAGAATAACATAAACGTGATTGTAACAAAGACTCAGGAGAACGTATTGCAAAGTTCTGCAGCTTGAGCTGCAGCCTCTGTGGACATGTGGCCCGCCTCTCAGTGAAGCAAAAGGCATATCACAAGCTGGCTTCTCAGCTGTGAAATGCCACTACTTAGGTCACATGCCTCAGTTAAAAAAACTGCCAGGAGCAACGCCTTCTTCTTGGCAGAGAGGCGTGCCACCTGTCACCCAAAGCTGCTGTCCCCTCTGGCAACACACATAGATAACTCTGCCTCACTGCATGTGGGGAGGTTGTGTTCTCTGCCTTTTGCAGTGTATTTCTTCATAGTATGTATGTAGAAGAGAATTCAGTCTGATATTGTTTGCATTAACATTCGTTGCCCCTGTTTATCAGGGCCACATATTAATCCACAAGAATAGTTGCAAATTTAAAAATGTCAGTTGCACAAAAATATAAATTTCCTTTGTGTGAAAAATGGCAGGTGACAAGCATATTTTCACTTGACACCTAGCCATGATGCCACCCTTAGTGACATGGCAAGATCACACTTTGTGTCACTCTTTTAACAACATCCGTGGATTCCTGGAAATAAGCCTTAGAGAGCACACATTCTGGACTCATTAGACACCGTGTTTCACTGACTCTTATGACATACAAAGCTGGAGCCACAATTTATATTTTTATACCTAGACAGAATACACCTAATTTTGGAAGCCTTCTAGTGTCTTTGTGATTTTAATCACAATGTGCTAGATTAATATTCCCTGAATGGGTAACCAACTGGTCATTCTGGTAAAAAGTAATCACGTAAACACTGAGCTGTCCAGGGTGTTGAGATCCTTTACCTTCTTA
Organism: Ctenodactylus gundi; assembly: GCA_004027205.1. Classification (NCBI taxonomy): domain Eukaryota; kingdom Metazoa; phylum Chordata; class Mammalia; order Rodentia; family Ctenodactylidae; genus Ctenodactylus; species Ctenodactylus gundi. The sequence continues at coordinate 285,396 of PVKB01002127.1, forward strand.
TTTTTCTGGGGAAGATCTGTTCAATACCCGAGGGTGCCCTAGCTTCATGAAGGTGTCTACGTTCTTACTGCTGTGATGGTGCCATCGTGGTACAAAAGTGGAATTTAAGAACTTGCAAAGAATTTCTCTTGCACTTTGGAATGATTTGGGAGGAAAAAAAAATCTGTATTAAAATATGCACTTTCCCAAACTATTTCAACTGTATTTTTGGTTTTGCTTTTTGTTCTTGTTAAGGATTAAACTGTGTCCCCTCAAAATATGGCACATTATATAATACAAAAAGGACATATTATAGTTCTAATGCCCAGTACATCAGAATTGGCTAGAGAAAGGGGATATACAGAAGTAATCAACTCAGGGTGATTAGTGTAGGCCCTCACCCAAGATGGTCCATGTAAAATGCAGAGTCTGTACACAGAAAGAGATGTATACAGGAAAAGCAGCAAAAGAGCACTGATGCAGAAGATGAGCCTATCAGCCGAGGAGTCCAGAGATGGCCAGCAGACGCCAGAAATGGGACAAGGAGAGCGGGTCTTTACCTACAGCCCTTAAAAAAGGATCAGGTCTCCTGACAACTTGATTTTAGACTTTTAGCCCTTAGAACTATAAGGCAATACATTTATGTGTGTTTTAGACCACCCTGTTTGTGATACTTGGTTTTAGCAGTCCTAGGAAAATAATACAGTTCTAAGGTGACATTGCAAAACCTAGTCAGCTTCAGGTACTCCTTGCGTGTACTACAACCAACTAGTCTACTGCTTTGGTCCTGTCTTCCTGAAAAACCTAGATTATAGTTGTTATTATTCAAAATATTATTGATAATAGCACAAATGTCTGTAAATTTGTTGTATACTAGACACTGTGCTGATATATATATATATATATATATAATTTTTAGATTTTCAAAAACAATAACATGAGTAGTTATTAATATTATTTTCTAATTAAAAATTATTTCATATGTCACTCACATAAAAAGTGACAGATTTAGGTTTCAAACAGTCCTACCCCAAAGCTCAAGTGTTTGATTACTACTATATAACGTTGTGTAGAAAACAGCACTCAGATATGTAGCAGGGTTATGATTTCTTTCAGGTAGATGTTTTCAGCATTTTTAATGCCTGCTTATTAAGATAATGAAAATAGTTTATGCAAATACTGCATTACCATAAGTCAATAATTTAAAAAAATCAAGTTCCAGAGCCATATTATATCCAACATATTTCTTAATGTCAGTCTGGAGGACCATGTAATCTGCCCTTTACCATTTGAAAAAGGATAAAATAAATGTATGCTTGGTCTTCTTTTTAATTTTTTCCCATCTTCTGAAATGTGTGTTTTCTAGAGAAGATATTTGCATGCTAAAGCTCATTTGCATTTGATTGTCCAGGAAGAGACTGAGGGAGGCATTGTCAGAGGATGTGGGATGGTGACACATTGACTTGCTTCCAAACACACTTGATCCTTTCAAAGAAACCTTCAAATATAGCAACTCCTGGAAATAGTGATTTAAAATATTTTTTTCTAAGAAAATTCAGTAATTAAAAAATCAAGATATAAGCATCTGGATTTCTAAAAGCAAGGGATATTTTTCAGTGAGAAAAGGAAAAGAAAAACTTTATCTTCTCTGGAAAGTTTTAGGGATTTAGTACTTAGAGTTTTCTGCATTTTTAATTTGACAAGACTGAACTGACTCATTCTCAAATGCAGATTGTACCCACTGCCAGTTGATTTTTTTCAGTTGAGCATTCATTTGTGTGCAACCTGTCTGTTCTAATCAGTCTTTTTAAAAAGTCTTATCATGGGCATATGATTGTGAAGTTTTTGTTTTGTTGTGGGAGGAATGGGATGTTAAGCTCGTTTAATAGAACCAAATAAACCTGAGAACTGAGAGCTCCTAGCTCTATAAGGAAAGATAGTAATCTATATAGCTTTCTAAAGGAGCAATACTGACTGGAGCAATGCTGATTGGAACAAGCTTGACCTCCCTTTCTGGGAGGGACCTCCCATGATGTTGGCTTCAATGGAACTATGAGCCCTTTCAATGTTGGTCCCCCAGTCTGTAGTTACAGTTCCGCAGTTCAAGCAGGCATACCACAAAAAGCATGGATCTGAAAAACTAGGATCTAAGACAAAGATAGAGGTGTCTAGAATAAAATAGACCTGGGATTTTATGGTACCTTTCTCATTTTAGAGCTATGTGATGTTAGGCAGGTTGTTTAAGCTCTCTATAATTACTCCTTAAATCTGTAAGCAGACAATTACTAAAATTGTAATGGCAGCATTATATGGTATACTCTACTTTGGTTAGTTTTTATGGGGAGTAGCTTTCCTTCCAGGAAATTTGAATCTGTTCTTGTCCTAGATCTTTTGTACAGACCTTCTGGAACTGGCACAGAAATTAATGACAGAGGGAAAATGGAAAAAAAAATTATATGGAGAATAAGTCCATACGGAAGGGTTTGAATAGGGAGAACTTCCTGAGAGGCTCCCCTCCAATTATTTTTTGATGGGGAAACTCTTGTGTGTTAAATATACTCCTGATAACAGTAGTGCCTTTGGAAAATACAGCTCCTGAAGATATCATCAGTAATGTCAAGGTTATGGGATTGTAGAGCGCAACAGAGAGCCAGACCTGTATAGACCAGCTGGAAAAAAACTGAAGATTATTTCCATTTCATAATTTTTATTTGTTTTTATTTTAGCTCTTAACACAAGAATTTTATTTCCTGAAGGTTCATGATGATCATCTTTAATTATCATCGCTATCATTTCCTAAGCATTCTTATGTAATCTTCTTAATTTACACAAAGCCATGCTCCCTTCTTGTACAAGGTTGCCAACTGAACTGCATAGAGTAGGGACAGGTTGAAGTCATGTCAATGAGATTATGAAGTTCAAAGTAGATATCAGGAGCCCTGGCTGTAACTATCTTGAGGGTAGGATGTATTTTGTCTTACTTGTGATTCTTGTAACATCTATCATAACTCCTTGCACATACACTGCAATTGTCAGCTGAAATGAATTGAGCATGGTAAAGTAGGAATTGTTTCTCAGAATTGCAAGGGTATTAGAAAAATTCATTTTTTTGGTCTTAGGAAAGGAATTAGAGACTTGGAGGTGATTTCTGTATTTAGGCTTTGATACGTATTACATTTCATCATTGTATTGCCTTTCCTTAGTCTTTTCTGGGCCATAGAGTCTGCTTCTCTGGTTTATATCTTTTTGTATTTTTTGCTTAGTTTCTCTTTTCTGGCTATGCATGAGAACCATCTAGGGGGATTTAAAACCTATAGATGGTTTGCCCTAGCTTTGGGACTTCTGATGGAGCCTCAAAAGAAGACTGAGGAATGTGCAGTCTTTTTATTTTTGTATAGAGGAAGGATTTTGGTGGTTTGGGTGTAGGGTGGGAAGAGAGAATGGGCCTGCTGTCGCAGAGGTAAAGGGTGAACCTGCCTGAAAGGGTGACTCTCATTGACAATGATGTTCACTATTTCTTCTAGCTAGACTCCACTTCTTTCAGATCATTATGTGACTGACTTCTTTCAATTCAACTTTTTGTTAAAATGTCACTCTCTCAGGTTGTCCTCCTCCTCTCCTCATTTTCCGTTGCATTGTTTCATTCACTTTATGCTGTTTACACTCATCAAAATTATTTCACATATGCAATTATTACCTGTTTGTTGTTAGTGTCATCTGTTAATGGCATACCATTGTATTTCCAGAGCCTAGGAAAATACCTAGCATGAAAAAGTCTTGAAATAGATAGTAGATGAATAGATCCATGATTTTGCAGTTAAACAGGGATGGAAATGTGATTCAACCATAAAAAAGGTGGAAATCATGCAATAAACAGGGAAATGGATGGAACTAAGTGACATTCCATAGGTGACATCACTTTAAGTGAAATAAGATAGACACAGAAAGACAAATACTGACAAGTGTTGTTCTCTTTTGTATAAGAAGGTGAAAGCCAAAACAAAATGACTACAATAACAGACGCTTAGAGCAGAATGGAGACTATTGTGGAACAAGAAAAAAACTGGAGGAAGGCAAAAGATGGAAAAAGGGATCAAAGGAGTGTGGGAGGAGAGGAAGGCAGACACGATGAAAGTATGGTATATGCATGTATGGAAATGACACAGTGAAGCCCCTTAATTTTTACAATTAATGTATTTTAATTGCAATAAAAGGAAGGACAAATAGGTGCTTAGGTTTTACTGATTGGCTCATTGAATCCCTTTTCTCTGAATTCAGTAGCACATTTGTTCTCCACAGAGCTCTCAATCATTAACCTCAATATGAAGACTTTTTTATATTTCTAGCTTAAAAATTATGCCCTGTACATTTTTTTTCAATTGAGAAAATTGAGTCTAAAATAAGTTAAACAAATTATCTTATTTCATTCCTTCTTTTATTTGTTCATCCAAAATTACTGAGAACTCAAAATCTTGCTTCTCGTGATTCAGGCTTGTGCAACATGCCACTGGAGCTGGGGTCTTGTGAGATGCTCGATCATAATGTGCTTTTCAGTATGTGCCTGCTGAAATTCACTAGAAAGTTTCAAAAGGTTACACAATGTACTTCATTTAAGGTGATACATGACAAACGCAGGTGGGGTGATTACAAAGTGGATTACAGTGTAGAATCAGAGGTTAAAGGAAGTTCATACCATCCATTCTTATGACCTCATTTTATAGGTGAGGATGTTGAATCCTAGAGAAAATAATATATTTTGACTGACAGCTTGAATCCTGCTCAAGGTCATGTGGTTACCTTGTGCCTAGCAGACACCAGAGCCAAATTCTCAGATCAAGACTCTTTCATTCCCTCTGCTGATCCCCAAACACATGCAATAGATCCCTCTGGAGATATTGCTCAGTGTCGTGCTAGGGATGCTGTTCTGGATTTTTAGATCCTGCCTCCCAGGTAATTATGTTTCGTAAGAGATTTATAAATCACATCATAGTTCATTTTATGAACACATGAATTTGCTTTTCTTTTAACTGCAAAGACAGGGATGTTTTATGTAAAATAGAGAACCACTTATACCAGTTTCAAAATAAAAATCTCTAAATTTTGCTTAAGTGCAGAATATCAGTCTTGAAGTTAAATCTCAATAAATGAAAGACTTTCTTCTGACATTTAATTAAATTCAACAGTTACCGAGTGTGAGGGATAAAAAAATGAGTAGGACATGCTTCTTAATATAGACTCTTTAAATCCTATTTAAATAGAGGGAGAGGAGTTACAGAATTCTGACTTTCCCCTGAATTTTGGATAATCATGATTTGTCAGACTTCTGGAGAGAAGGTGCATTGGAGGGGCCGAGTTTGTCCTGACACACTGTTAAATGTAAATATTGGTGCATTTTATTTATTCCAACTGTTGAGGAGTTATTTATTATGTAATAAATAACCAAAATATCCTTTAGTTATTTACATTCTGTGAGTGATTGGAAGAAATGAGAGAGAAACACAGTATTTTACCCATCTTGCATTTTAAGTTAGAATAGTAATAGAGTAGATTTAATTATATAACAGTTTTAATCTTCCTATGGAGGTAACAAGCTCTTGTCACACCAAGCTCAACTTTTTCTAACCAGTTTTTACTTTCTATACTTTATATTTTATCCTGTGGTATCTGTCAGTAGTAAAATATCCAATCCATACCTGTTCTCCAGGTCATCTGCATAGACTGTTGGGCCTGATGTGTTTCATGTCAAGAGACATAGAAATTCATTTCTCACATCTGTACAGTATGAAAAGAAAAGGAAAGACTTAGAAACAGACACAAAGAGGCCCTGGGAGATTTAGTGTACACTAGGATGTAAGATTACACATGATCCTCAATATAGTGATGTGTTTGTGTTCCAGTAAATTTACTGTAAGTTGAAAATGTCTTATGTGAATTGAAGTTGCATTGAATTAAAGTATCCTACCAAGTAACCCTAGATTACAGCACAGCACACTGCACATGGCCAAGTTTTCCTTGCAATTTTGTGGCTAACAGAAAGCCCAGCATCTCAATATAGGATCGCACCCATGTTGCTAGCTTAGAATTGTGAATGCTTTTTCCCACTAGAAATTTATATAGATTAAAGAGTTGAAGGAAAAGGGTTTGTCGTGCTGCCACCAGATACCTTTTTATCTGCAATTGCACGTGGGCAGATGTGGAGGGCAGAGAGAGGCTGGGGACAATTGAATGCTGGCTGAATGAGGAGTTGGAAGTAGATATAAATGTATGTGAATGGGTGGATTTTCCTGGGACCCCACTGAAGCTTCCCACAAAGGTGAAAATCTGCCTGTGTTGTTCATGCTGTATTTCTGGCACAGTGCTTGGCACATATGAGCTGTTTTCTTTTTTTAAATGTGTTAAATGAATATATGTTGAATAGCTGCTTAAATATACCAAATAATTTGAAGAAGATGTAATTTGATAAGTAGGATTACTTATGCTTGAGTTTCTTGATTCTAGTATAATACCTAGAATTAGGAAGTTTTATACCACGATGCTGAAATATTTTACATATTTTGAAAGGATTGAAGACACTTTTTTTAGTTTTTGGGAAAATAATTTTTTGTTTTCAGTTTTCATTTTAAAAATCCCCTAGAGAGAGATTGCATTAGTCCCTTTTCCATCATTGGGTCAAAATACCCAGTTACTGCAACTTTAAGGAGAAGGGGTTAATTTTAGCCCAAGGTTCCAGTGGTTTCAGTTTATTATTGGTCAGTTGACTTCAAGGCAAAAGTCTCATGGTGTAAGAGGATGACAGAAGAAAGCTACTCAACTCATGGTGGCCAGAAAGCAGAGAAAGAGTGCAAGGCAGAGGCTGGAGACTAGAATAATACCCTTCCAGGTCTTGCCCCCAAGGGACCTGCGTCTTCTACCCAGGTCCCACCACCTAACAGAACATTCAGCAATGAACTCACTGATAGATTAATCCACTGAGGAATGTAGTGCCTTTTTGATCCAAACCTTCCAAAAACCCTACTTTTGAACACATGAGACTTGTGGGGGATTTTTTTTTTTTTTACCTAAACTATAGCAGAGAAGTTATTTCATCCAAAATTAAAGTTATTCTAAAGTCATGAGTCTCTGTTCTTAATATATAAACTTGATTATTTTGTCTTCTTTGGACTGAACATTTAGTACAAATCTAATGAATCTAGCCCTGAGTGGTATATGCTGGTATGTGGTTACAGAATTTAAGGGCTGGGAGGTGTGTTTATTTTCGACAGCATGTGGGCAGCATGTAGAGAAATAAATAATTTCTTTCAGTAGCTTAAGGATGGGTAATCTTTGGTTTTTGCATTCATAAGTAAAATGAAATAAAAATGATTTCAACAAGCTGGGCAAAGCAATAAAAATGGAACATTAACTATAATGAGATAACTTGTGAAATTGGAAACTGGGTTGCCAATGGCAAGAAAAATTCATATTCTATTAGTGAATTTTAATGGTTTGTAATTATACACATCAACTCATTAAACAAAAAGGGTTAAATTATTGAATTTAGTCAATCACTAAATTGATTTGCATGGAAACAGACAATAATCAGTGATGAAAATTTTCCAGTAGATTCATTAGTATGTTAGAAACATATTCACTATTAATGGGACTTCTGTTTCATTCAAAACCATACCAAAAATGTTTCCAAATGACCATCAGATTAGAGCATGTATTTCTCATCTTTGTGGCATAATTGAGAAATTGTTTCATTTGGAATATAATATCTTTCTGTAAAATTAGCTATCTATAGAATCTATTTTTCTAAGATGATCTTGCCTTGGACAATCTAGGCAGCAAGGACCACACCCTAATGTTTCAAGGCCCCTGGCAGGTGAGGCTGACCATGCAAAACCCATGTGAACAGAGACTGGCACCAACCCAGCCAACTGCGGCCACAAGAGATTATTGGTGCGCTGCTACCAAATGTCTTATAATAAAACACAGAGATAGAAAAACTTCTACATGCGAATTCAAGGCCAGCCTGGGTTCCATAGTGAGTTCAGGGCAGCCTGCAGAGTGAGACCCTGTCACACAAAAGGAAAAGTCTTCAACATTAAATATCTATGTCTTTAAATTTCAGCAGTTAATTTTTAATACACAGCCTAAGTGTGTTCTGGTTGACAATTTGACATTACAGCCTTAGGTTATCTGGGATCCTGAGAAGAGAACAACCCACTGGGTGGGAAGTCCTGGGTATAACTGAGCCAGAACTGGCCATGGGCTATGGGCAAGTTACTGTTTCACTTGTGATCTTTTCATTTTTAAAATTAGGGACTTGGACCAAATAATCCTTGATTTGGTTTTTTTCAACTTTCATGACATCTATGATTTTATAAGGAACAGTATCTGATCTTCATACTCGTTAACATTCTCATTTTCACTCTGAACTACATGATTTCCCTGAATATTTGAAATCTGCCTACTATTGGCCTGAGAGTTGTTTATGAACATTTGTTGAAACTGACCAGAAAAAATACTGTCAACTTGTCTCTGAGTCTAAGTAAATTGTTAGCAGAGTTGCTGTACTTGGCTACCTCCTGCTGTAGTAAACATGTTAATAAGCTCTCACCAAAGGAACTGCGAACAGATGCAGTTCTTGAAAACACGGTGTCCTTGTCACATTTACTTGTCTGTCTCTCCTACCAAGGCAAGACTTGCCTGTGGTATCCTAGTAAACATTCTCCTTTTTGCCATAGCCATATTATAGTTCAAGAATGCAGCAGAAAATCACTCCACTCTGTTTCTTTAATACTTGGAACCAAAGCCATAATAGAAGATGTACATTAGCATAAAATCACAAGGGATTTTTTTCCTTCTGTTTCTTCATTTTATCAATCTATATTTTTATTCTATCATACAATTCTTTGAAGCCAGATATTAGAATAGTACAGCATAACTGCCTTTGTAGCCTGGGTTTCATATGAATTTTAGGTGAATTAAACACTGTTGATGTACCCACACAGCACCTTTGATGGTAAATTAGAAACTGTCGCTAGTGTAGTGGAATAACTTAGGGATCATACTCAAACAACTTTCTGTCTTTGCTATTAACTAGCTGGGTAACCTGGATACTGGAGGATGTCCTCAAATTTCCATTTATAAAAATGTTGCTTAATAATCTTATTAGTTGTTGGGATGAGTACAGTAAGCAATTAGATGTGAAAGTCCTAAGTAAAAAAAAAAGCACTATAAGTCAAAATGCTAATCACCTACCTCATTAATGCACAAAGATTAGAAGTACAAGTGGGTAAAGCAGTTTATTGGAGGTGGTGCACTGGAGGGGTAATTCTATGGGATTGGGAGTTGACACTCCTATTCTTTCCAACCATTTCTGATTCCTCTGTTTTTAAACCGTGCCTTCCACTTCAGCAGCTTAATGTAATTGTGTCACTGGGCATATAGAATCAAACTCAGAATGTCAGAGAGAAAAGATTTTGCTAATTCCCTGGAGGATCTTAAGAGATAGTTCTTTGAATTTATTCTTTAAAAAGAGTTATCTGTGTTATCTTCATTCCTTTCTGAATTTATTCCAGCTTTTCTGTTAGAACTGACAGCTTTGAGTGATTTTAATGTCACATACAAAATTATGTTGAGAATACACTATCATCTTTTCACTAGGAATTTTTCACTTTTTTACCAAGCATATTTCTAAGCTCCAACTTAGTCTTGTATTTATGATTTAAAGTGATGACAGGATATTTTACTACTGGATAGAGTAAACTTCCCTCTACGTTAAGTACTCAAGATGTTTTGGGCTTTTTCCATTTGTTTTTGCTTTTCCTTTTGATTTAGACACTCTTTTATCTTGAGTAATAATTTGACTGCAGTTTAGAGAGTCAACTACCAAACTTTTAGAAAGTTTAAAACTCATTTGAGCAGGGCATTGTTTTTCATTTGATTTATTTCTTTATTATAAAATATGTATCCCCATCAACTTTTTCTAATTAGTGACAAGATCTTTTTATTAATGTACTGTATCTTCAGAATAATCAAAAGCTTAAATAGGTTTCTCATACCTATTTTCTCATATGATTTTTATTTCATCACTAAGTATTTTTGTTTTCCTTTCAGAAAAGGCACTTTGGTATCACCAGTCTCTGGGACATCTCACACCAGAGTTCCTCACACCTCTGAATATTACTTTGGTGTTGTTTGGTAGATGTTATAGGAGAAAATACTTTGTGAGTCCTAACTTAGTTCTTTTGAAGATAAGCTCATTTTCATCCTGCTTGGATGTTTGTAGCATTCTTTTTTATTGTGACAACAGTATGTAATTGTCGAAGATTTAAAAAAAAATTCATCTTGCATATGATAAATCCTTATGTCAGCTTCCAAGTCTCCTAGTTCTGTATTGCTCATCTATTTTTAGCCATTTCTATTGACCTTTGGCACTGTCTTCTTTGGCGACAGATGTTGCTCTTTCAGGTTTTCTTCTGTATATATCTTTTATCTTTTGTATTTTATTTTTTCATCCTTCCTAGTTTGTTTTTGTTCTGTATTTAGGTTTGCTCCTGTACTGCCAAATTAATTTTTAGAAATTCCTATTTTGTTATATTTTTCTTCCTCCGTGTGATTTTTTTGCCTGTTTCCCTATGTCTTATTTTGTTATATTCTTCTTGTCTTGTTCCCTCTACTTGCTTCAGTCTGTTTTTGTTCCCCCATTTTATGGATATGTATATATGCAATACATAATGTTTACATTAATCTTGAGCATTTTGTGCATATACATATTGTGGCCAAATTACAAATTTTTCCCCCTCTCCCTTTTTTGACCCACCCACCCCCTGTTCCTCTCCAAACTCCCACTATCTCCCCTCACTTACTTCTGTGAAATGATTGTATTCTCAGTTTCTCCTATTAGAGAAACCATTTGATATTTAACCTTCGACATTGGACTCACTTCACTAAGCATGATGGTCTCAAGTTGCATACGTTTACCTACAAAAGCCTCCAACCTATCTGACTTTAAGTAGTATTCCACTGTGTACAAGAACCACAATTTGTGTGTCCATTGGTCTGTTCATGGGTATTTTGGTGTCTTCCACAATTTATCTGTTGTTAGTTGTGTTACTATGAACATGGGTATATTATATATGTGAAGTCCATTCCTGTTTAATAGAAATTATATTCCTTTGTGTGTAGACCTAATTTAAAACATCAAATACAGTATTTAAAAAGTACTATACTAGCTTAAAAACAAGTTTTGAGGCTCCTCTCTCTACTTCACTGATTTTCAATAGGTGCTCTTATTTCTATCTGCATGTTTTCTTGTGCAGACCTTTTACTCATCTTTGATTGAGGCTAAGTCTGACCAGGCCTAATCATCTATAACCAACAGTTATCCACTTTTAAAAAAAATGCCATTGTCTTTTCCTCTGCCAGCAGATCTGAGACTGGAGAGCAAGCTGGTATCAGGGTATGAAGCATAGCTAGTGTGGCAAGGTACTCAACGAACTATCACTCCACATTTTTAGTTTATCCCCCCATCTAAGAAATGACTGTTCAAAATTTAAATTCAGAATAATATTTTTTGAAGTGGTGAACTATCTTCCTATTGGTAGTTACACTGTTTACTATTTCTGTCTTAGCGATTTGAGTTTATAGAAACTGGATTCTAGAAGATTTTTGTTTTGTTTTGTTTTTCAAACTTATTTTCTTTCCCAGTTTAGGTATTTTCTTCAACATTTTCATGTGGAGTTGGAAAGAAGCTTTCTATTGTTTTCGTTTTCATATTTTACAAACTGTACTCAATTCCTACATTAAAACGTCACTAACATTTACTTGATTGACTGGTTTTCTTTTCTGTTTCCTCTTGAGCTCATACACAGGGTAAAAGCATGTCATTTTTCTGTGCTTTAGCTCCTTACTTAAGCATCTCTGGCATCAGAGACAACGTTGCATTTTTTCCTCGTATCAACATGGATAGATCCTTATTGAGCATTTGATGTTACATACTGAGGATAGTTTTCCAAGCCACAGTCAAATCACTGCAAATCCCACATTAATAGGATGTGTACTAATGATATTAAAATATACTGCATATTCAAGTTCAGTGATCTATTATTTATGTTGATTAAGAGATGCAATGTCACAGAAATACAAAGCAATCCAGAAACTATTTATGCATTATTTTGGATTCATATGCATTGCCACTACTTCCTTTCTTCATATTTGCATAATTACAATTTCACCTAAATTTACATGCAAATTAGTCTCAATCTTTAAAAATATACTAATTGCCTAGATTAACATTCTGAATCATAACCTTTCCCATCCCTCAGAAAGCCCTACAGCTCATGATATAAAATTCAAAGTGAAGAACTGTTACTTACTGGCTTTTAACTATACACTGGTGATTGAACCCAAGACCTTTGCACCAAGTTATACAAGCTCATTTTTAATGTCTTTCCTTTTTTTTTTTTTAAATTTTGGGACAATATCTCCTCAATTTGCCCAGGATGGGTTCAAACTTCTGATACTTGCGTCTCAGCCTCCCAGAGTGCTAGGATTACAGGCATGACCACAACCATGTCCGGTTTGGATTATTCCCCAAATGAATTATCTACAGTTAGTTAAGAATTAGCAAGCGTTTCCTATGAGCCTGTGAGCTCCTAGAGAGATATCTATGTGTGCCTATATGCATGTATATGCATTTATTTAGAAATGTGATTGATTCTGAAAAGCTGAAGTGGGAGTGTCATAAAATTGAACCTAACCTGGGTAATTTCATGCCTTAGTGAGACCCTCTTTCAACAACAAGTAAACAGTAAAAGTGGGGGATCAAGTGGAGGGATGAAGTGTAACGATGTGAGATGCTTGTGGAGAACACGGTGAGGCACATGCTGCATATTACAATGAATTGTAAAGGTGCATGTTGCTTGTAGAGACTTTTAAATAGAGGTGTGAAATCACTTGTGTTGTTCTTAAGAATAGGTAGATACAGCAGTAAATATGTATAATTTTATGACATCCACAGATGTGGGACCTTTAGGAAATAATGAGACTTGGAGAGCTTGCACTGTTAGTGGCACTCATTCCTCCAAATTTCTAATGAAAATATTGACATATTTATTCAGCATTTAACTTTTCTGAGCTAGCATTGAATATAATTTTATTTTTGACTTTTGCATTTAACACAATACAGTCTAATCCTTGCTCATCTATGTTTCCTGGAGAAAGGGAGACTCCTCAACACATTCTGAAAGTTTACTTTAGCTAATAATTTCAATAGAACTAGTGAGTTTGTGGTATGATACCTCTCACTCTGGAATTTATGAGTTTCTCTGAGTCCTTTGACTCCTTAATTGATTTCACATTAATAAAATGCAATTTTCTAATAACTAATGAGAATGGCTGATTCTTTAGAGAGAAGAATGTGGATTGGAATTCTGGTCACATGCTTATTTATTACTCAAATGTGTATATGATATGATACATGCCTTTAATCTCTTGTGTAAGTAGGCAGAATACATTAAATTTATGCCACTTTAGACATATCTTAGCCTCAGGGTTTAGACACAAACATATTTTTATTTATTTTTATTCTTAATCTTTTATTTAGACACTTTTTATCTTGAGTAATAATTTGACTATAATTTAGAGAGTCAATTACAAAACTTTTAGAAAGTTTAAAATTTATTTGAACAGGGCAGGACATATTAAGAAAATTACTATTAAGCTTATTTATATAATATGAGAGTTATATAATCAACATGCCCTTTGGTATGGTTTTGTGTAATCTCCTTAAACTAATTAAATGGTTTTCAAAATAGTTTATAATTAACACCTCTGTCACAATTTTGTTATAAAAACAAACATACAGGACAATAAGGGCCAATTTCAATTTTCCTTAATTTAAAAACCTCTAAAATTCTATATGTATGTGCACAGAATATTCAAGATCAATGTGAACTTTATGTTTTGCAGTTATACATATTAATAAAATGGGGAAAGATATTCCAACCCCCTCTCCCCCAAACGAAAAAACCAAGCTGTGGTCTAAAGGTAAAGGAGTTGGAAGGAAATTTTGTAAACTATGCAGTAAATAATTCGTAGAAGGTTGTTCAAATAGTTAGCTCCCAAACCTTTTATGTCATGATAAAATAAAAATGACACAAGAGTGCTTAATTTCTCATAGTAGGGAAAATGGCCTGATTTTCTTTTCACTGATTTACTTGTGCTCACCGTACCTGTTCTTTCATTTTGGAGGTGAGAAGCAGTAAAGCTCCTTGCATTTTAAGTAATGATGACTTAGCCTCCATGCAAAGCACTCCGTTATGGTCAGTAATCAGAAGGATTCAATGGAATGTGTAATGCAAATACCATTATATCTCCAAATAGGTTTCTTCTAGTCTTTATGATATGTGAACTGATTCTGCTTTCATTCAAATATTTTTCTTTTCTCCCTTTCCCCTTGAGATTAAATTAGGGAAAGAAGATGTATATATTTGCTAAGTTAGGATGAAGGTTAGTAACAAATTTAAAGTTAGGCTACAACCAGTACAAAAGATGCATCATTGGAGAATTATGAAGTTATCTGTCTTGAAAAAATAATTTCTGCAAACTTATGGAACAGCCCATCCACTTGAGAGTAATATCAGAAGGGGATTAAGAATAATACAATTCAGAGAACACTAGATATGAGGTAGTAATGGCAAATCATGGGCTTAAATAGCTTGAAAGTCTAATGCCAATTTGTTTATTTATGTGTACAAAATATGATTTTTTTTACTTTTTCACTGAAAAACAAAATTCCATATATTTAACCTAATGATTCTTGAACATTAATAGACAATTACATACTGGGATGATGCTGTACTTTAAAATGTAGCTTATAAAATTTAAAAGATTTTTAAAAAAATTTAGTGAAGTTTATATTTCAGATTGATTTGTGAATTAATCTGCTCTTGATTTGTGTGCTTTTCATAACATTTCTAAGCTCTTAATCATCTTTTTAAATTTCTTATGAAGTTTTTAAGTTCCTAACAGTTTTTGAACTATTTTTCCCCATTTTATTGATATGTATAAGGTTTACAATGAAGTTGAGCATTTTGTGCACATACCTGTGTTTTCAAGGTGACAAGGACTTTCCCACTCTCCTTTTGTACCCCCCCCCCACCTACCCCTCCCTCTCTCCCCACACAACCCCCATGGTTCACTTTGTTTTTCATTTTAAGTTCCATGAGAAAGTTGTGATCTGGGTCTCTCATATCAGAGACCATTCGATGTTTCTGACTCACTTCACTAAGCATGATGTTCTCAAATTTCTTCCATTTGCCTGCAAAGCCTCCACGCTGTTGGACTTTATAGATGCATAGTATTCCATTGTGTATAAATGCCACAGTTTGTGTATCCATTGTTCTGTTGATGGGTATTTTGGTAACTTCCATATTTTAGCTATTATTAGTTGTGCTGCTATGAACATGGGTATACATGTACCTCTGTTATGTGTTGTTTTGACTTCTTTTAGAAATATTCCCAGAAAGAGTGTCGCTGGATCAAAGAGGGTATTTATTTCTGTTCTTTTGAGAGATCTCCATACTGCTTCTCAGAGTAGTTGTACGAATTTACACTCCCACCAGCAGTGCAGGAGGGTTCCTTTCTCCCCACAGCCTCTCCAGCACTGATTACTATTTGACTTGGTGATGTAGGCCATTCTCTCTGGAGTGAGATGGTATCTTAGCTTTGTTTTGATTTGCATTTTTCTTTTGGCTAGGGATGTTGAACATCTTTTCATGTATTTAAGATCTTCCTCTACTGTGGTCTTCAAGGATCAAAACCACATGTGGAATTTTGAAATATAAACATGTTCAGTCTTCTTGGTAGACCTACTATCAGATAGTATTTAGAAGTGCAATTAAAATTATATTGCTATAAAGTTTCCTCTTGATTGTAGTTACTTCTTGTGTTTGGGACCCCTCTATCTTGACAGATGTTAGCATCCTTGTCTTCACCATGTCTAAGACTTGAGCATTGTTTTCAATCTCCTTTACCAGTTTGGAAACTTCTGGTTGATAATGGTCCAATTAACCGGATGCCAGGTTGCATTGAAAAATGTTCTAAAACATATTTAAAGTTTAAAATATTTTTATAAACAACTGACTCTAAATTGTGCTTTGAGTAGTAGGAATATGGGTGTTTTTAAAAACATGCAGGCGTATTTGAGCCGCTCTTTATCCCATGTTCAGGCAAGTATTAAGACTTCCTGGCAGCCAAATTTTTTTTTTTTGTCTCATTTTCCTGGTTTCCTCACAGTTAGTCACAATCTAAAGGATTGTTAAAATAAAATTTGTGAATCAAGTTTCTTTTTACCCTTATCCCTGTTTAAATAGTGATGATGATTTCAAGATGAATTTAAAATGTGACAACATTGTCATATGATGAAAGATTTTTAACATAGTCTTATAAAGTTATGAAAACAGTAATAAAATGTATGAAGCAGTCTTTCTTGCAGTTTGGGGCACTTTTTTTTTTCTTTCACTATCAGTCCCAATGCCTCCACTACCACCACTGTTTACCATATGACCAGTGCTGTGCAAGTTATTTTAAATACTTGATGTCATTTAATTTTTCTAACAGTTCTTCTAGGGAGTAGGAAATTGAGTACTAAGAGTTTGAATAACTTGTCTGAGCTCATGCGGCTATAAAGTGGAGAAGCTGAGATTATTTAATATACCATTCCCAAATCTCATATTCATCTTGGGTGCATTCCTAGAATACTTCAAAAATAAAGAAAAGAGTTTGTCACCTATGTGACACTTTTTGTACCTGGCCTTGAGGATGTGAATGTAAATAGGAACTTGTTGCTACTCATAAAAGACTTAAAATATTGAAAAAGGCCCCACCCCATTCACACTCTTGATGGTTTATCATGACTGTCATCTTGGATGGTTTAAGAGATGGCCAGGGGGCTTAGGAGACTAGAACACTTCTGTGAGTGTGTCTCAGATGGGGTTGTCATAGAGGTATAACATTGGGAACTGTAGCTGGTGTCTGGCACCTTCCTCTCTGGCCTCTTCTGCCATTTTCTGGGTGCTTGAAATTGAGCTGCTTTTCTACTATGCCCTTCTGCTGTGCTGTTTCTACCTTGAATCCATCCAACTATGGACTGAAACCTCTGAAGCCATCAAGCAACATAAATCCCTTCTCTTTAAGTTGCAAGTTTCAGGTATTTTGGTCCAGTAACAGTCAGCTGGATAATACAAATCTTGAAGTTATTTTTCCCCTCTCTTTTCCTCTTGAAACAAAGTTTCTGCGATAATGAAGGTCACCTGGACAAATATTTAATGCTATTAAATGTTTCCAAGAAAGCTGTCATAAAGCTGAAAGTAAATCGAATTGGTAGAATTCATCAGGAAGGAAATGGATACATGGTGAACACTTAATACACATGATTTTAATTAATATTTGAACCATCTTGTAGTATGCATTTCATTTGAGATTTAGGGAGGAAAAATAGGAGACTCATAGAGGTTGAGACCAAAATATTTAAGTTGTGTGTAGAAATGCCAGTATTTCAATCTCATCTGGGGACAGTAAAGGACTTTGCATTCCTATTGAATTTTATAGCTACTGGAGTACACATGGTATTGGTGTCTAATTTTTAGTCTGGCAATTTTAATAAAAAGGAGGAGTCCTCAGATAAGCAGATTAATAAAGCATCAAGTGTTAATGTTATGTACCAGATAGATTAGTAGAATCTATGCTAGAAATTAATTTATTATACAAAAACTATATTTTTAATAGTGGTAATAATTAGTAATAGTAGTAGCCAAACCAGAATTAAACATTGTCTAGTACTCATCGATCAAGTACTTTTGCTTCACCCAATTTGTCTATACTTGGCAGTGAAATCCTCACCTTGTTGGTCAACTGAATATTTATTTACTTTCAAATGTCCCTCTACATAAACATCAGGAAAGGATTTATTAGCTTAGACTTTTATAAAAAATGTATTAAAAATAACCAAAGCCCCAGGGATGTAAGAAAAGTTCGTCATATGTAGACCAGTTAGCACAATATACAACAGAAACAGAAGCAAGGAGAAAAATCACATGAATATCTCAATAGATACAAAAATAGCCTTTGAGAAAATCCAACATCCATTCATAATAAAAACCCTGATAAAATAAATATAGAAAGTCTTTACCTCAAAGCTGATAAAAGCAATTTATTTGTTACTTATTCTCATAACATCTATATTTTTATTTTTAATTCACGTATCACGCTCCTTACCCATTTCCTCAACTGACCCTCCCACATCCTCTTTCTCTCTTCACAAGTCAATCTTGTTGCTTTCTTCCATCTCTCTTTTACTTTTTATGATTTGGTTTTCTCATATAAGAACAATCCTATATTATTTAATCGTCTGTGTTTGATTCATTTCACTAAGACAGATGGTCTTAAGGTGCATCCTTTTTCATACAAATGTTTCAAATTTATTTTGCTTTGTAGCAGAGTAGTACTCTTGTGTAAACAGATCACATCCTTTTTCATTCATCTCGTGTTAGACTATTGACATCTTCCAAGATTTAGCTATTATAAATTACACTGATACAAACATGAGTATGCATGTATCACTCTTGTATGATGACTTTAGCTCTTTTGGGAACATACCCAGAAAAAAGACAGCTGAGTCAAATGGGATATCTATTTTCATTCTTTTGCAGAGTCTCCATTCTGCTTTTTATAGTGGTTGTACCAGTTTACAGTCCCCCAACAATGTTGGAGTGTTCCTTTTTCCCCACAGCCTTGCCATCATTTGCTATTTTTTTTTTTTTTTAGTTCTTAAAACTAGCCATCCTATTGATGTTAGATGGAACCTCAGCATTGATTTAATTTGCATTTCTCTGATGGCTAAATATGCTGAACATTTTTTCATGTATTTATTAGCTGTTTATTTTTCTTCCAAGAACTATTTATTTCAGTTGCTCATTTCTTTTTTCTTTTTTTTTCTTTTTTTGGTTGGGAGTTTTATTTTGGAGTGCCTAGTTATTTTCAGTTCTCTGTACATTCTTGATAATAGTCCTCTGTCTGAGGAGTAGCTGGAAAATTTTTTTTCCCATTCTGTTGGTTCCCACTTCACTCTGTTGCTTGCTTCCTTTGCTGTGCAGAAGGCTTTTAATTGAAATAATTACATTTGTTGATTCCTGGTATTATCTCATGTGCTATAGGTGTTTTATTGAGAAAGCCCTTGCCTATGCCTGCATCTTCAAGGATTTTGCCTATTTTTTCTTTGAGCAAGTTTAGTATTTCCATTTTAATGTCTAGGTCTTTGATCTATGTTGATTTGTCTTTAGTAGATGATAAAAATATGCATCCATCATCTTAAGATAATATCCTTGTATACCTGTTTTCATCAGAATTTTGGTCAGAGATGGATGTTTTATTTTGTCGAAGACTTGATAAAAGCAATTTATATAAAAAAACCCTATTGCCGATATCATACTAAATATAGAAAAAATTGAGAGCAATTCCCCTGAAATCAGGACAGAATAAAGGTGTCCACTTTCACCACTTTTACTCAGAGTGTTTGAAACCTTAGCCTGAGCAGTCAGACAAGAGAATAAAATGAAAGAATACATAAGGAAAGGAAGAAATAAAACTACTCTTATTTGCAGATGACAGGATCTCTTTCACAGAACTGAAATGCCTCTGGTAGATTCTCAGACCTACTAGACAGGTGGACCAATGGAAGAAGGGAATTGAAACTACAGAGACAACCCCATGCTCCCTCAGCAACTGAATTTTCAACAGAGGGGCCAAAAACACATACTGGAGAAAAGATAGCCTCTTTAACAAATGATGTTGTGAGAACTATTTGTTCAAATGCAAAAGAATGAATCTAAACCCACACCATCATTTATTAACATCAAAGTTGATGAAAGACCTATGTATTTAATTAGAAATACTGAACCTACTGAAAAATAAAATAGTAAAGCCTTTAAAGACACAGACGTAGGCAAGGTTTTATTTATTTATTTTTTAATAAACACCTGATGCACAAGAATCAACAGTTGGGACTATAACAAATTGAAAAGCTTCTGCACAGGAAGGGAAATAATCAACAGAGTGAAGGCAAAATGATGGATCAGGAAATTTTTCTTTTCTGGCTACTCCTCATATAGAGGGATAATATCTAGATTATACAAAGAACTGAAAAAATTCTCAAAAATAAAAGACCCAATCAAAAGTAGTCAGTTAAAACGAATAGATAGTTCTCAGAAGAAGAACAACTGGCCAATATATACATCAAAAAAGTTCAGCATCATTAGCCATAAGAGAAATACAAACCAAAACAACACTGAGTTTTCATATAAACTCCAGTAAGAATAACTATTATCAAGAACATGAAAAACAACAAATGCTGGTGAATTGTGGGGAAAAAAGGAATATTTATGCATGGTTGGTGAGACTGTAAACTGGTACAACCATAATGAAAATCATCATAGAAATTCCTCAAAAAATTGAAAATAGATACTTCATCTGACCCAGCTATGTTTCTTTTGGGCATCTCCCCAAAAGAGATAAAGACATCACACACATTGATACATACATACCCATGTTTATAACAGCATAACTCATAGTAGCTAAATATTAGAAGCAGCAAATATTTCCATCTATGGATGGATGAATTAAGAAAGGGTGGCCTATATACACAATGGAGTACTCTTCTGCCATAAGGAAAGATAAATTTGAATAATTTGTAGGAAAATGAACGCACCTTGAGGCCATCTGGCTTAGTGAAATGAAACAGACACAGAAGATTAAGTATCACATGACTTCTCTAGCATGAGAAACCCAAAGTATAAATAAGTAAAAGCAAAGTAAAAGAGAAATGTTAGGAAACAGGAAGATAGATATTGTGGAGAGGGGAAAGTGTTGCGGTGGGGTAGAGCCAGAGCGTGTGACGAGTGAAGAAATGAAAATGACCAGGACGTGACGTACAGATTCCTTACTGAATGGAATTATTATGTGCTGCAAATACATACTAATAAAAATAATTTTGTGGAAAAATAACTAAAACCAGGCCGTATGCCTTTCTACTTCTGCATTTGTCTTAAGCATGGCCCATTGACACATAGCAGTCATCAGTACTATGAGGAAAGGTTGGACATCCATCTCCAATTCTAATTCTCTGAGGAACTTCTGAAATATTAATATTTAACTTTATGGTGCTGAGGAGTCAATCACCTTTAGCTTATCTGGATTTCTCTTCCAAATTTGCAAGTCATTCTCTTTGCTCATGTTCTTTTCTCACCCTGGTCTCTCTCTCTCTCTCTCTCTCTCTCTCTCTCTCTCTCTCTCTCTCTCTCTCTCTCTCTCTCATCAAGGTTATTTGCACTGACAGTAAATTCTTGGCCTCTGTCCATGTGATTATTATTCAAAGGTCACTTAAGTACAGAATATTTATGTTTTGACCCTGTTATTCTTTGTATCAGAAAGAAGGGCTTTATACTCTACTTATTTACTGGTAGAGGAAGGAATTTCAAATAGAAATGGTAGTTAGAAATGGATCTCACATTACATAGAAGGATGGATGCTCCATCATTTCGTGTACATAATTACTGTACACCTTTATTTACCTGGGCAGTCAGGAGTTTTAGTCTTTCACTGTATTACTCCTATAGTTCATGAACTCAGAAAGGCACAAAATTGGTTTGGAAGAAGTAACATAGTTTTTTTAAAGAGGTATGAAGCAATGCTGAACTCTATTACCTCTATTATTAATATATTGTATCATATTGGGTTCCCAGGAAACTGACTCTGAGATAGAAATTTATCTATAGGACATTTGTTAAGGATATTCTTGGGATTTCTAGGGAAGAACTTATTGTAAAGGGTAAAGGAGCATAAAAAAACAGAGTAAAATAGGGTTTGGGGGTACTGTGTCACAACAAAGCCTTGGTCAACCCGATAGAGTGATCTGAAGCTGGGATGTTAATCAGTAGAGTGATATAAAATTCGAAAGGGGACAGATCTTTACACCTCTGTGTGGACCGTTTGTTGGGTACAGACTCCTTCTGAAGCTGGCATGACTATGGCTGCACGAACTCTGGTAGCAGAGGCAATTCTGGAAAACATTTGACAGCTGAGAGATCTCCTAGCATCCAGAGAATAAGTACATCAGTGCTAAAGATGGGATCTTGACAGAACAGTACAGCATTTCTGACACTAGTATTTCAAGAGGAGGAAACAATGACATACACTGAACCAATCTTTCTCAATTCTTTCAAGCTATTCTTCCTTCTCACGAGCGTAAAATTTGATTCTGACATAGCTATTGAGCTAGGAGTAATATGATACTGGTCATAGTTTGTATATATACTCTAGACACTAGTATTTCCTGAGTGCTGGGGTTTATTGGCAAATGTTTCTTTCTTTTGCTTTCTTCCCTAGCTGCACTTTCCAGACTTTTGTAACATTTCTCTATAGTTTATGAAAAGAAAAATCTGCACACCAATGGTTTGAAACCCTTCCTTCTTCCTGTAAATATTCTATAATATCCAGAAATAAATGTTCACAAAAGGTCAAAAAATTCATGTGAGAAAGAAAAACTAACGGGCAGTGTTTATTTTTATTTCCAAAATTTTCTATCAAAACTACACAACAAAAGTAAATCAATAGAGACTTTTTTTTGGTCCTGAACTGGGTAATAGTTCTTTTTCTCACTGAATCTAAGATGTAAAACATGAGTAGGAAACTAGTTCTGACGACACATGGCCTATAGAACCATCAGACATATAGCATATAGAAATGTATCTTTTAAGGAGGATTTTAATAATTCACACAGGAGAGAGAAAGATATTGTCTAGATAAAAATTAATTTTAAATTAAAAAACAAAAGTCTTTAAGGAACCAAACAACGGATTGATAACAAAGTTAAAATCTCTATAAATCTCTGAAGGCACTTGAACATAATCACCAGTTATTAAGGGTTCATGACGTTCTAGGTAGTATGTTATGTACCTGAGATACATGAGATGAATGAGAATTGGTATCTGCTGTCAATCAATTGTGGTCTGATGGTAATGTGAAGAGGTTTAAGGGGTTTGGTGATCTCAGACTGTCCAGATGCTTATTCTCTTCTTAGGTAACACTATTCTTCTTTGAGATAATTATTATTATAGGTTAGTTAAATATCTATGCAGTGAACGTAATTATATATTGTATAGTAAGTATAATTTTAGCTGTCAGCGCTTGCTTATTAGAACAGGAGCTGTTCATTGTGCTAATTGGATGGACTGGAGAGAAATTGATGGATTGGTAAGGAAGAAGAAGATTCTATGAGCACGACAAACCTGGGGTTGAGCTCAGTTGGCAAGGCAAATCTATTGCTAAAGCTCAGGAGGTCGAAACATGCTCAGTGTGGGTTAGACCATTATGAGGGTTTAGAAGATTCATTTTCAGTGCCTTCTTTCTTATATATGGAAAGGCTTGTACTTTTGATTAAGGCATGACAAAAGCAAAATGTGAAATTTTGGAGGAAGTCAAAAAGACAACACTACTTACTATCTTTGCAAATGGGCAGGTTATGAGACTTTACTTTTTACACTTTGAGGCTAACACTTATCTATTTATGTAATGAGATAAAAAGGGCACCACACGTAGAGTGCACTTTGTAAATTTTAAAGTACAATAGAAACATAATAAATCATTGTGAGATTGTAGGCTATAATCAGTCCATGTGGACCAAAATAGGAAATCCAGTAGTCATTACAGACTTTGTTTGCAAACCTGGTGATAGTGAGAAGAAGGAAAAAAATACAAAATTCCCTAGTTACCAGGTGTGGACCTGGACTGTACCCCCAAAAGCATCAGGTATTTGGATATGGTAAGCTAACTGTGGAACAGTGGGTGTGCTATTGGGTTGTAGGGCCTGGCTGGAAGTGGGAGGTGCTTGCGGTGTGGAAGGATTGTGCCAATTTTTTGAGATTGGGTGGTGGTGGGGAGGTGCCCAGGACAGAGCTTTATTGTTATTGTTATTGATTTAGGCCAGGAAATGAGGGAGGGGCACTGAATGTGAGGCCCCAAAAGGCAGCTTGAACTGAGTAAAGAAAGGAAGAAGAAACACTGTTACAGCTTTTCCTGGGAAGCCTCTGGTCTTTATGTTACTCACTTCTGCTGCATTTGGATTTCTGACTGCCATCCTGTGAAGAGCTCTTCTCTGACTAGACCTCTGCCATGTGCCTCCATTGTTGCCAGCTGTCCAAGAATGGATTGTGTGAGTCCTTCTAAAACTGTGTTCTAAAATGAATCTTTCCTCCCTTAATTTGTGGTTATCAGGTATTCTGCTTGGTAATGAATAAGTAACTGAGGCACTAGTCTTATCAATAATAATTTTTAAATGAACACAAGAATATTATGCATCATATAGCAAAAAACTGGGAAAAATAGCTTCATTAGAACAAGATATTGTGTGTCTATACCCAACACAATAAAACTTGCAAAAGTATCCAGCCATGAAAACAATTAAATATAAATAGTCTACATATATAGAGAGAAAAAATGCTGATAGTATTTAAAATTATTGATATTAAGCAATATCAATAAATTGACAATGTCATCTAGGGATTAAAATGTATAAAAACAGAAAGATGAAGTTGTGTGGATATTTCTTCATTGTAGGAGCACTAGGTCTGGAAGCAGCTCCCCTTTAATCTTGAAAAAGGTGACAAGATAAAGAGGTGAAAATTCTACTTTTCCCAGGAGGTCATTATGCTGAAGGAGTGTGCTTCCTGAATATTAATGGGGTGAGAGATGTTGAGCCAAATCACCTCACATTCTTTCTTGTCCTCCTTTGAGTGGTGCTGGAGTAGCAGAGGCTGGATTTTGAAGGTTTGTCTTGTATAGGCTAGAGGTATCCTTTTTGTAGTTTTACTGGTAGCTTTAGCAGTTACCTGCTATGCCTGAGAGGAAGACTGAGAGTTAAGACTGACAACTCTGGGCTAGAGTACTCACTCACCTCTCAGTTCAGAAGTAGCTCTCATACAGGAGAGACAGCTGGATTATTGGCATGCTCTTAAATTCAGGCCACTTGTTTAAACTTCAGCTAAACAACACCCATAATTTTTCCATTCTTCATACGTGTGTACATGTGCATGTGTGTGTGTGTGTGTACATGTGCATGCACATGCGTGGGTGTGTGTTTGTGTGTGGGTGCTGGGGGATCAAGCCCGAAGACTATGTGTGCTAGGCAAGTGCTTTCCCACTGAGTTGTTGGCATATCCCTAGCCACTGAAAATCTTGTACTGAATCAAACAGCCAATCATGAGCATGTCCCGAGCGTTATTTCTTTGTGTAGACTTGGGCTAACTTTTGGCATAAGTATAGTTAGTTACTTCCTGGAAAATTTCTTTGTTAGAAAATTGTTCGATTTTAGGCTTTAGTTTCAAAAATATATTATCCGACAAGCCCTATTCTGAAATCATTTTGTCTATTATTGCCTTGTTTTCATTACATGGACCTTCCTTTTTTTATGAGTAACAATTTTTAGTGAATAGTTGACAGTAATAAATCTGACACAAATATCCCACAGGCAAGACCTATTTGGTTTCACACAGCAGTATAATGACCTTAAACCATGATTCTGTGACAAGTAGAGAAGTCCAAACACCTTCCAAAATTATATAAAATCGAAAGCTGTGAAAGCTTAGGGAAAAACAGTTATGTTGTCAAATAAGAGCATTTTAATTCCTAAAAACTGTAATTTCCTCTTTTTCTATGTATATTATGCATCATTTTGTCTTTTATTATTTAAAAAAGTCTATTTTCCAGAATTTATGTGCTGTACAATGAAACAGTGTAATCATATAGTTTCAAACTTGGTTCCATTTATTTCAGTGCCTTGATGGCTTCTTGATAATGTTCTGTATAGAACAAGCACGAGATGTTAGCCTTTTGCAAATAACAAGAAGATATGAGATACACTCCAGGAAAATGGCATACTATTACTTTGATAAAAAGAGCACATTTATAGCACTTTTTTGTTAAAAATTCCAGCACCAGACTCAAAAATAAGAGGCACTACGATTCTCCTCATTGAGGTAATAAATTTGAATAGATCATCCAATATGTGCCAGGTACTCTGTGCTGCTTTGGCCATTCATCAATGAAGAGAAAACTCTCTTCTCAGACAGCTAATATTCTGCCAGAAAAAGGAAATAAAATAAATAATTAAATTATATAATATAAGCATAAACACCAAGTTGGACGGTGCCGATGGGGACAGAATGAATAACTTGCATTTTAAATACAATGATGAAGATGGGCTGCACTGAGAAAGCGTGAGAACTTCAGGAAGAAATCAAGTTATGTTCATTTCCTAGGGCTGCCACAACAAAGTACCACAGCTGAGTGGCTTAAAACAATGGAGCTTTAAATTTCTATAGTCTAGAAGCTTGAAGTCTGAAATCAAGCTGTTGGCAAGGCCATGCTCCTACTAACAGTTCGAGGGAATGCTTTCTTGTTTCTCCTTAACTTCTGGTAGCTGCCAGGAATTCTGGGAGGTCTTCAGCTCCAATAGCTTCTACCTCTTTACATGGCTTTCTTCCTTGTGTTTCTTCTTCTTTAGGGTAAACTGCTTTCTCTTTTTTAAGGATACAGTCATATGGGATTAGGGCCTACCCTAATGACTTATATTAACTTGATTACAAAGCCACTGTCACTATTTCAAAATCAGTTTACACTCAAGTAGCAGGCAGGTATAAGAACGCAAGACTTCTACATATTGTTGTGGTTGACACAATTAAACATATAAAAATTAGCTAATTAGCCATGCAGTTATCAATGCTTGGAGATGAGGGGCCAGTGCAAAGGCCTACAAGGGAATGTGATTGATGAGCTTGAGAAACATCTGACTGATTTTCGGATGTCGCGTGACTGAGGACAGGAGTGGAAGAGGATAAGATCAGAGAAGATCCAGGGGCCGGTCCAAACAATGTGTTTCAGGCCATTCATGGCACTTTGATTTTTAACACTAGATGACTAGAGAGCTTTAGGGATTTAATTTACATTTTTAAAAAGTTCACTCTGGTGGCTGTGTTGAGAATAAATTACAGAGGTAAAGAAGGATGTGAGGAAACTGTCTGCGGCTTATCACAGTACTCCAAGTGAAGGAGGATGATGGTATGGACCAAGGTCGTAGCCATGGAACTGCTGAAAGGTTATTAGACAGATTCTGAGAATACTTTAAGGATGTAACTCAACAGTTTCTTGATAGTTTGGATGTGGATATGAGAAAAAGACTCAAGGATGACTGCGGAGATTTGGGCATAATCAACTAGAAGATTGTAGTTAACCTACATGATATGGGAAAGCCTTCTGGTAGAGCACATGTGGTAGCATTTGGGTGTTTGAGATGTTTTTAAATAATGGGGTGGAAATGTTGAATTGTCAGCTGTGGATAAAAGACCAGCATTTAGGGAAGAGAACTGACAAAAAGCTGCCAGATAATGCCTGGGCAGATTAGGAAAAGTACTGTGTGCCAGCCAAAGCTCCGTGCAGGTCCTTCTCCTCTTTGCTCCTGATAACCTTTCCTTAGTGCCTGCACCACCTGTAAGCAGTGAACCTGAATGTTCCCATCTTCCCTTCTCAGTTAGAAATCAGGTTTTGGTTTTTCATCTCTCTTAGTCAGAATTATCTTGCATGGATAGAAGGGGGGTAGTAATATGAAGACAGGGAAAGAAAGAGCTGGATAGTTAGCTCTCCCTACTAGGGAAGCAGGAGTTCTTTTCTATTTGGGCTCTGTCAGGAGAGGAGACTTTCCTGGGAGGAAAACCATGCCATGTCTGCCTCTTTCATGGCTCAGTCTTCCCCAAATGTGGTTGTCACTTCCTTTTTTATATCTGCTGACAATGCACACAGGTTCATGTAATCCACACAGTCCCATTTATAGTCACATGCTGCATAGCCATATTTTAGTTAGCTATTAACTCCACGAATGAGGATGCTTCTGTAAGATTTTAATAGGGCTGGAAATTTTCTATTGCTTAGTGATGTCATCATGTATTAGGGCAACACATCACTCCTGTGTCTGTAGTGATGCTGGTGTGAACGAACAACAGCTTCATCAACAGTTTGATTTCAGACTTCGGGCTTCTAGACTATAATAACTTAAAGCTTCATTGTTTTAAGCCACTCAGCTGTGGTACTTTGTTGTGAGCTGTCTGTCACATAGAATTACAATTATGCACAGTATAGGTACTTGGGAATTATAATCAACAACTTTGTTACTATATCTTTATGTATTTATTATAATACATTGTTATCATTATTTTTGGGGTAGTTCTTCTACTTGTAAGAAAGCAGAGTTGACGGCTGTGTCATACCCTCTGTGTCATATTTATTAAGTCTCAGGAAACTACCTAGAGTGGTCAATCTATATTATTAAGTAGATTTGTGTAAGTACTCTGTGAAATGCTCATAATGGCAGGTCTGCCTGTGTTGTTTTGTGCCACAAGCCTATACTCTTGTTTTTAAACTCAATGCTTGAAAAATGCTTAGTGATTATTTACTAAATATTAAGACCATAAAATTATGATGCAAGTGAAACTAGCATATTTCAAGGTTCACTGAGAACTCAGTGCTCTGAGAAGACTGGAACTCATCCACACATGACATCTTTGTGGAGTTCTGTTCTGTGCAAATGCTCACAGAATTGTTAGACTTAATCTCATTCTTCAAAAATGAACCTTTACTGTGATTGCACTAGAGATGGTTCTGTTCTGTGTTTATCATATTTGCCAATTTCCCTTATGGATATTTCGATAAAAACTTGCAATTTAGTTGTTTCATCTTGCAATTAAATTTGTTACTGGTTTTGTGATGAATATATATATAATGCAGCAAATGATATGTCAGACAGAAATGTTGGGGACCCAGTTTTCCAACAACTAGACTTGAAGACTTCTGAGCATTGCAGTTCAAGTATAAATATTAATGATCTGGACCAATATTGCTCATTTGGACATGCCCAGAGAGATACACCAGCACAACAACTATTCTTTCTAGAGTTTATTTAACTTCTGACACTTTATAAAAATACAGCAGGTGGAAAAGTGCAGGAGACATTTCATCTTCCATGCTGTAGGTTCCAGTATTTGCTGCTCTGTCCTTCAGACTGTCATTACATTCTTCTTCCTTCATAGCTTTTTCCAGCCTTCCCTTTCCCATCCCCAATTGAGCTCTAAGGAGCCAGACAAAGACCATTAGGAAGCAGAGCAGCTGTGCAGAAGAACAACTCTCACCTGTATCAAATGTCAGAAATGTCAATGATTTCTGTTGAAGTTTTGAAGGGATAAAAATAATAGCTGATTATTTCCTGCATGTAAAAACTAAAAATTTATTGCATGTCTGGATAGAAAAGGATGGAAAATTTTATTTAGCTTAAGTACAGAAGAATTTCCTTTGTTTTAAAAAATTCTTTCTCTATCATCTAGCTCAACTTTTGCTTACACAAGTGTTTCTTGAAAACTGTCATGTATCAGATGGTGGCCCAGGCACAGAGCTAGACTCTACTTCACTTCATTGGAAACATTTCACCCAAAAAGTCAAGGTGAGGCAGAGCTCACTGGCTGCTGGTTGCTCTGCCTCAGAGGAGCTGAAGCAGCAGCTGACCAAGGCCAGATCCTGGGTGGAGAAAAGGGAGGCGAATGCAGAGGTGTGGCAAAAACGTTCTGTAGGAAAATGTTCTGCTGAGTTTAGCTTCAATTCCTTTGATGAAGCAGATGCTGGATGAAGCACATGCAACAAATCTAGGCAAATGAACATTATTAGAGAAACGATTTCCTTTTTTCCTTCAGTGTTATGACGGGAGTAGGCATTGTCAGCAACAATTCTACACAGGCTGGGAATGTTCCCTGGTGTTTAGTGCATCTCGCATCTAAAGCATCCTCATTATTATTCAGGTGGAGATCTGCTGGTGTGATGAAAGACAGGATTTTTGTTGCCCAATTCTTTTCCTATGCTGTGTCTGAACTAGTTTCTTCATGTGGGGTTTCTCATGGCAGTCTGAAATACCTCAAGATGAATAACTCACTTTTGAGATAGCAGCTGTGGAAATACATTGTTAAAAGAAAGAAAAGGTTTTGGCTGCTCAGCCCTCATGCTAAAATTGGTATTTGACTATGTATCAGCTGGGCCAGTATCTATGGGAATGGTAGATAGCCCCCAGATGCTGAGATGAGGTATTAAAGAAAATGAATAAAATTTATTTATTGGCATTCTACGGGCATAAAATATAGATAGCAAGAAAGATTCATATTATCACTGGATTTAATATACATGGGTAAAACACACAACTATTATTAGTCATAAGATATTTTCCAGTATTTAAAATTAAACTTTTCAGCAATAACTTTAAAAAGTATGGTTGGATGAATTTAATCATCCCAATCCTACATTTTGTTCCATAGAGTATGTCTGGTGATTTCAAAAATATGGAACCCTAATAATTAACATTGCTTTTGTACAGAAACAATTGTTTCAAAACGTGTAGGCTGAAAAACCAGATTGAGCAGTGCGTAGTTACACAGGTGACTTAGTTTAAAAGCAAAACTTTGTTCAATGACTTAGGTATGTGAGGTGTGAAATTTCATGTCACAAAAGGAGTGGGAAAGTGATCTGTGAATGAAATAGGTTAGAAGGAAGGGAGGAAACACAAAGAGAAGTAACTTCTGCAGAAAATATTAAAATGTCTTCCTGATTTGAGAGGATGGGGAACAACTTTTGTGGTTTGCTTTTAAATTATGGGAAATTTGCAAGAAATGTTTCCATTATTAAAATATTAGCCTATCCAAATTGTTGAAAGCTGATATTTTAACTCTATGGAAGAAGAAAGCTCCTAAGATTATCTTAGTCTCGCCTCCTGATACTGTATCTGAAAATGGAGAGCAAGTAACAGAGTGCAAAAGGTACCTAAAGCCTGTTTCTTCCTAAGCAGTCAATGAGGGAGCCTTTTCTTCTCAGTGGGAAGGGGATGTAACATTGTTAACTTAGAGATCATTAGAAAGGAAAACCAGACTCATGTTACCTTTTAAAACTGAGAGTTGTACAGGAGCCATCAGCTGTGACATTCGCTGTCACTGTCTCCTGCAGTACACACAGCACAACTTTTTCAAGCCACCAGTTGGGTTAAGAGGTGGTTTAAATCTCAACAGCTGTCTTGCTAGGCCCAATGGAACAGGACTGTAATCCTCACTCTTTGGGAGGAGAAAAGTTGAAATCCAGCCTAGGCAACTCTGAGACTCAGCCAAAAATAAAATAAAATAAAAATTATAAAAGAAAAAAGAAAAAAATGGGCTGGGCATATAGCTAAGTATGAAGACCCCGAGCTAGATCCCCAGTACCATATACATACACACAAACAACAAAAATCCCAATCAAAAAACCCAAAACCAAAGCAACCAAAACTTGCTACCTGAGTTTCATTTGTATGTTGTTTTCACTCTGTGTGCTTGTGGGAATTTCAGAAATTTTCACTAGAAATTTGTCACAGCAGCAGTGTTAAAGAGACTCTAGCCAACCATCACCAGCAAAGAGGAAAACGTGGTCTTTGGTGGCCCAAAGAATCACAGTGTCTTCAGGATATTTCTAGATAAAGACAGCATTGCAGTTTTCGCTGAAGATGGCGATTTTGCACTATTATCGTGTAGTAGAGGCTGATGTAGTAAGTAGGTTTATCCACCATTTTAGATACTGCTAATTTTATGTAGAATTCTAGGTATGCTATCATATGAGTGGTATGATAATTCTTTGTAATATCAACTGATTACTTTTTTATCTTCTGGGTATCTGAGTTTCTATCTCTGAATACTAAAACAGGAAAACAACAACAATAAAAATTCTCTTGTTTATTGTGTTTCTAAATACTAACTAAAGCTTGACCTTTCAATAGGAACATAGGGTACAGAATTACACATGATCCCAGGAGAGAGGCAATTATTTACTTCTGAGGTTAGAAAGAATCTCTAACTGGTGAGAGAAGGGAGAAC